>CM076577.1:1436479568-1436711895 GCA_034641835.2 Pinus albicaulis
TAATATCTAACTTGCAAAAAAATAAACTAATATCAATCTACACACTCATACTTCAATCCCTCACCATTAGTCTCGCTATGGCTTTCGGAGGTAACTGATAATGACATGAGTAATTTAATATCTAATCTAACTAATAAAGCAAATGTACAAAACTGAAATAAATAAAACAGTGCTGGAATTAAAAGCTAAGAAAAATAAATCAGCAGAAGGACAAAACTGATTCCATGTCATTAGTCATTGTAAAACTATGTGAAAATGCCCGGGTTGCCTACTATAATTTGGAACAAAGACACTGATTAGTTAACAGCAGTATAAAGCATGAAAAATTATGGACAGAAATAAAACGTTAATACTATAAGAGATGTAATATATACACGTGAATAACTATGGCATAATGAACGTAAGGAAATAAAGCATGAAACTATACAACAATAAACAAAACCTCGGCGTGTGCAGGGGCCCTCTGCACAATCCTCGGGCAACAACTATCAACCACAAATTATGCTTATGAACAAAGTCTTCTCATGTATTCAAAACGCAGTCATAACAAGGAAATAATGTCACGGCACAGTGGGCTTTCTTTTCAGCAAAATTACATTACAGAAGCTAGCTACTATGCGTATGAGAACACATTATTTATAATAGAGGATGACATAACTACTTTCCTACAATCTGCGCTGATAAAAGACACGTGAACAACCACGTCCAGAAATCTAGCATTATGGTTGCCGTGAAGATTAAATCTATGGAGGGTGGCCATTGGATTCGGCTTATGGAGCAGTTCACAGGTGTTGATATGTCCCCTGAGATTTAGGAACGGCCACACAAGTCTTCACGTGGTGAAAAACGAAGTTCTGTCACCATAGGACTCTTAGGTTGACCACCGCTTGACTACCTTTGACCACGGCCTTCTTTGGTGAATTCGACTGAGCCAATAGGACTCGGTCCATATCCATGTCATTTCCAACTTGCCCATGTGGCTTGATTTTCCTGAAGACACCTGCAATATAGACTTTAACAAAATGGTTGCGGAAAGTTGAAGCAGCTGCGGAAAGTGACAAGATTCCGCAGCTCAATGAGAAAAAATCTAATTCAAACAGCAGACACAAAACATAGTTAAAAACCACTTTAAATGCTCTTTTATGATTAATATGCAATGATGTTGATGACTTAGGAGGTCCACGTAAATGGAAAAAGTCTAGAAAGGTGTATAGGAAAGATGAAAATTTGGGACTCTACATACCCCCACTGTGAAGGTGTTGCATGTCCCCATGCAACCAAAATTTTGATCATCCTCCTTCAATTCCTATGCCCTGATACCTCTGCCAGTACATCTAGTCCTCTTCTCCTCTTTCTTGGTGCTGCTAACATCCTGGGCTTCTTCATCAAGCATCTGAATTTGAGATTAATCAGTGCTCTACTTATCTTCTTGCATTTCTTCTTCAATTTCCTGTTCTTTTTCTGCCACAGTCCCAGATGTAGCATAGTGTTGTCATGAATGATCTTTTCCAATCTTTTTTTCTCCTTTAATGCTTCATTTTCATTTTTAATATGTCTATTTAAAACCTCCAACTCAAAGACTTCTTGTTTCAACGATTGGACTAGAGCTTCTTGTGTTGTGTGAGGCTGAGTGGATGAAGTGCTGGGACCCATGGCTGTTATTTCTAAGGATTCTATGTAATCATACACCTCTTGCTGCTTTGGATCTATCTCGGGTGTTGTTTTCCTTGGGCTGTCCCCAAAATGCTGTGGAGGAGAATTGACTTCAAAATCTGGCCGAAAATGACTCATGTCAACATCTTGAGGACTAGTTTCAACGTTTGGCTGAGAATGAGGTGGACTACGGCCAGCTGGAGTTTGTTCAGGTGTTCCTCCTCCCAAATCAATAAAATGGGATCCCTTTGTTTGTGCTTTCCTCCACTTTCCTTTAAGTCTGGTGCTTCTTCTTACATGCTGTGGACTACTGTCTTTTTCCTTCTGTTTTTCTTTTCCTTTCTTTTTGGCCATAGCTGACTGTTCCTGAAGGTGAACTAGTCTCTCAGACAATACTTGATGGTCTTCTTCTGAGGAAGGGGTTTGATGCACAACCTCAATGCTTCTTTTCTCTTTTGATTTTGTTGGCTTTTTACCCTCAGTCTTTTCCTTCTTCCTTTTAGACAGTCTTTCTTCTCTACTAGTTCTTTCAACTGTGTTAGTAGGAGTGCTTTGAGTTTTATCACCTGTTCTCTTTCTTCTACTTCTTTTTGATGTACTACCTTCAGGGGTTTCTTGGGGTTCTTCAAAGAAATTTCTAATTAAAAACTGCTCCCAAGTGTCCTTTTTCTCTTTTAATTTTTTTTCTATCAAGATTTTCACGATACCATGGTGATACAAATGTGGTTCTAGTCCCCTAGATGCTTTTGGATGGTTATAGACATCTTTTTCAAACTGTTTAGTAAAAATTATGGCAGATTGAGGGTCTGGTTGTCTAGGAAATTCATCAACAGTCGAGTATGATACATGTACATTGATCCAAAACGTCCCTCACAGGTGATAAACTTTTGAATAATCAACAGTAAACTGGCCCACTCTTCTTTTAAAGCATGGACAGGAATTCCCTTTTTGAAAATGGTGACATCCATACCTGGGTTACGTAGGATCACTCTCCAGGCTTCCTCGCCAATGCTCTTGTTCTTGAACCAGCGTTCACCTTCTTGAGGGAGTTCTGTAGCAGCTTCTATGGATGCCTCAGTCACCGTAAATTTGAGGTCCCCAATTTCTACCTCCAGACCATTGAAAGACCTCGAAAAAGCTTTTGTTACCTCCTTATTGTAGCCTTTAAACTTTTGAATAAACCGAAGCCATTTTGCCTTTTTCAATATGTCTTTGACTTGCAGGTATCCTTCCATAAATTTGGCTCCCTCTGGTTTTGTCCTCAACAACCGACCTATCCTTCCTTCTATTCTTTAAAACTTGTCTGCGTGAGGAGGGTTTAGCGGAGGTAAGACGGCTGAATTAGTGGAAATGAACAGGGTTTATGAAGGAGACCAGTGACTGTAAGCGGATATCAGAGAATAGGTACACGGAATGAAGCGGAACAGAGAACAAAATGGGGTGAAGGCTTATGTGAACACGGTGGAAATGCAGCCGTGAGGTCAATAGAACAGTAGGGGGAGTAAAGTGCATCCGGCAGTATTTAAAATTGGGTGGCTGCAGAGTAGACGCAAGCACGTTTATGAAACGACTGCGGATTTTGTGCGGCTGAGAGAAGCCGTAGTCAAATCAACCACGTTCCATAATTACAGGTGGAGTATCAAAGTATAGCCGAACACGAGTGAAGACCGGAGGCTTGATTATGAGGCCGTTTAAAAATGAATGCAAGGATTGTGGGGGGATCGTATAGAGATCATGGAACGGTTATGGAGTTATCAACGTAATCATTGCATATAATGGAGCTATGGTTTATAACTATGTAAAAATGTGCTTGAATGCCATTTGAAATAAATTTCTACTCATACCTTAGAATTCTTGCCATTTTTCATTAGTCTTCAATCAGTTGCTCCTCGTTGATGCTTTTGAATGCCTCATGTCTTCATAATATGTCCTCATACCTGCATTTGATTTCATGATTGTTGAACTAACATCTGACTGTAAATTTTTGAAAAATAGAGTGGTGGCTGCAGAAACTGCTTCTGGCTGTGGAAACTGGTGTCAGCTGCGGAAACTGACACAGCAATTATTTGGGTGAATGGAGATGGATGGATGATAACTGACTGAATGAAAATGGTCATGAAAGAAAATTTTTATTGGTGAAATGGAGTGAAATGAAATGAAGTGGAGTGGAATGAAGTGGAATGAAGTGGAATGAAATGGAGTGGGTTGTCATAAAACTTGTGAAATGAGAGAGAGTGGGAATTTTTTTTTGGAAAATATAGGGTGTCAGGTGTTCCTAATTTTCACCCTACATTTTCTGTATAAGACTGCCAATCAGTGATTGGTTTTCAGGCTTATACAATTTTTTTTTTTTTTTTTTGAAACTGAAAAGAACAAAGGCTAGGCTGGTGGAGAAGAAGGATTCTTCTTCACCAGCCTTATTGCAAAATTATCTTGAAACATTTTGACAAATTCCTCTTTTGAGAGTGGCTTATGATAGATCTTTAATCTGTGGCCATTCACAATAAGAGGAGTTTGAGATTCATCAATGGTCTTGATTCTTACCGCACCATTGCTAAAGATCTTGTCAATCTCATATGGCCCAAGCCAATGAGTCTGAAATTTTCCTTTAAAATCTTTAAACTTGGAATCAAATAGCAATGCCCAATATCCTTCTTGAAACTTCTTCTCTTTGATATATTTGTCATGTCATTTAGCTCTTTGATATTGAACTAGATCAGTTCTTAGAATTGCCTCTTGTCTGATCTCATCTAGCTCATTCAACTGCTCCATTCTATGCTTTTGGGCTTCTGATAAGTCCATCCCCAACTGAACTGCTATCTTGAAGGTCTTGACTTGGAACTCAATGGGAAGCAAGACTTCTTTCCCATAAACAAGTTCATAGGGAGAATGTCCTGTTGTATTTCTCCATGTAGTTCTGTAGGCCCACAAGGCTTCAAGAAGCCTTTCTGCCCAATCTCTTCTATGTAGATGAACAGTTTTGGTGATGATACTTTCAAGAACTTTGTTTGTAGACTCCACTTGACCATTTTCTTGCGGATGGTAGGGAGTAGATCTTCTGTGCTTGATTTTGTATTCTTCCATCAGCTTCTCCACCAGGTTGGATGTGAATTGGCTTCCCTGATCTGTCACAATTTCTCTTGGAACACCAAAGCGAGTAAAAATATCCTCATAAAGAAAATTAACAACTGAATTTTCAGTAGCAGACACTAATGCTTTGGCTTCCACCCATTTAGTAACATAATCGGTACAAACCAATATATACTTCTTTTGCTTAGATGGTGGATTAATAGGTCCAATGAAATCTAAAGCCCATTTTTCAAAGGGTTCGATGAGTACCTGTGGTTGCAATGGCATTTCATTTGAAAGGGTAGGTTTCCCTACTCTTTGGCAGCTGTCACACCTTTTGACGTATTGTTTTGCATCTTTGAAGAGGGAAGGCCAACAATATCCTAAAGAGAGGATTTAATAGGATGTCCTTTTGTCAGCAAAGTGTCCGCCGCATGGTTCATCATGACATGCCTTGAGGATATCAGGCATTTCATCCTCCCTGACACATCTTCTGATCACAAGATCTGGCCCTGTTTTAAACAATTCGTTAGAAATCCATGAATATTTTGAACTCTCTTGAATAATCTTTCTTTTTTCACTTGGAAACAAATGTGAAGGCAGTTTCCCTGTAACCAAATAGTTAGCAATATCTGCATACCAAGGAGTCTTAATAGTTACTGCAAACAAGTATTCATCAGGAAACTTATCCTCTACAGGAGAATCTTCTTTAGTATTCTGAATCATAGACAAGAAATCAGCTACTGTATTTTGTTTTCCTGGTCTATCCAACACAGTAATATTGAATTCTTGCAAAAGTAAGAGCCATCTTGTCACTCTGCCATTAGTAACAGGTTTGTTCATTAAATATCTAATTGCAGAATGGTCAGTATGAATAAAAGTTTCATAACCTGTTATGTAATGTCTAAACTTATTAATTGCATGAACAACAGCTAAAAACTCTTTTTCAGTCACAGTATAGTTTAACTCTGTGGGAGTCAAATTTTTACTGGTATAATAAATGGCATAAGGAACTAAATCTTTTTGACCCAACACAGCTCCTAGAGCTGTATCTGAAGCATCCGTAGAAATATGGAAAGGGGGTTTCCAATTTGGTCCTCTCAAGATAGGTGCTTCAGATATTCTTGTTTTCAAAGTTTCAAAGGCTGATTGACAATCAGGATCCCATTTAAATTCACAGTCTTTTGTAAGCAATTTGAAAAGTGGAGATGCTATTTTAGTGAAGTTTTCTATAAATCTTCTATAGTAACTAGTAAATCCCAGAAAACTTCTAACATCTCTTTGAAAATTTGGAATAGGCAACTTGGAGATGACTTCAACTTTTGATCTATCAACCTTAATCCCATCTCCTGAAATATGATGTCCTAAAACAATCCCTTCAGTAAACATCATAAAGCATTTTTCATGGCTTAATGAAAGGTTTTTTTCTTTACATCTTATAAGAACTTTTTCCAAATTTTCTAATGCTTCTTCAAATGAATTACCATAAACTGTAAAATCATCCATATAAACCTCTACACAATCATGGATTAGATCAGAAAAAATTCCTAGTACTGCTCTTTGGAATGTTGCGGGTGCATTACATAACCCAAAAGGAAGCAATCGATAGGAAAAACTCCCCCATGGACAGGTAAATGTGGTCTTATCTTGATCTTCAAGTGCTACTTGAATTTGATTATAGCCACTAAAACCATCCAAAAATGAAAAGTATTTTTTGCCTGCTAATGTATCTAATACCTGATCGATAAAGGGCAAAGGAAAGTGATCCTTCAAAGTTGCTTTGTTCAATTCCTTGTAATCAATGCATACCCTCCATTTACCATTCTTTTTAGGTACTATAACCAAAGGAGAAACCCATCGGCTATCTGAAATTGGATAAATGAAGTTTACATTGAGTAGTTTTTGGAGCTCTTCTTTCACTATCTCTCTAAGGTTTGGATTCATCCTTCTCTGAGGTTGTCTGATTGGTCTATTGTTTTCCTCAATATAGATATGATGGATGCAAGTCTTAGGATCAATACCTTTCATATCAGTATACTCCCATGCAAATGCAGTAGAATGTTTTTGCAATATTTTGGTTAGTTCTTCCTGTTGTGACTTTTCCAAATTTTTATTGATATTCAATGTTTTTCCTGGAAAAATCTCAATGGTAGAACTACCGAACTCTTCCATAGAGTAAAGAGACATTTGTCTTGATGATAAATATTCAATGTCGGATTCCAACTGAAATTGTGTGGGGTCATATTCTGAAGATGTCTCAAAATTTTCTAATGTGTTCAGAATTTGACTATCCTCACTGATTTCAGAAATGGTAAAGACAGGTTGTATAGTGTCCTCATCATCGACCCATTCATTGTCTCCTACTTCTGTGATTTATTTTGTTGGAGGATACAAATTGAATTTCTTTGTCAAATTACCATTAGAAATGTACATATCCCCAGATCTACAACTAATGAAAGCATCAGCTGTGGCTAGCCAAGGTCTTCCTAAGATAAGTGGGTGCCCTCCTAGATTACTCTTAGGAGTCAAAATCATAAAATCTACTGGATATTCCCAAGAATCTAAGGAGACTGAAATATCTTCTAATACACCATCTGGTTTGATAATTAATCGATCTGCAAGTTGCAGTAAAGTAGGTGTAAAAATAAGATTAGGAAGTTTTAGTTGTTCCATAGTCTGTCTACTCATAATGTTGATAGCAGCCCCTAAGTCAATCAATGTGTTTGGAATTTCTATCCCATTTATATGTGTCTTGAAAATTGGACTACCTGTATCTACATACTTCTGCATGGTAATTTTTCCCATCATGATATCTGCAATTTTTCCTGCCAGGTGGATTCTTGTTGTATCTCTTAGTTTCCTTCCTGGTCTTTTGATACTCAACTCCTTTATTGTTTTTGCTAGAATAGGAATCTCTCTAATGGCTTGTAGCAAGGGAATCTTGATACAAACATTCTTTAATTCATCTAGAAAATCATAGTTAGGCAACAAGATTTGTTTTTCCACCCCTTTATCAATTTGTAATCTTTCAGGGAAAGGAGGTGTGGATGAAGATGCAGGTTGCTCAACTATAGGAGTTGTGGGGGTTAACTTTTCTTTCTCTTTTTGAATGCTTGATTTTTGAAGAGATGCTTCCTCAGAACCCTTATTGACTTTAAGAGAGTCCTCCTTAGAGGTATCTTTCTCTTGGACATCTATAGAAGGTTTTTCTAAAACTCTACCAGACCTGAGTTGTACATCATTGAGAGGAACAATCATATAGGTAGGAAATTTTTGTCCTTCTATCATGTAAGTATTCTGAGGATTTTTATTGTTAGGATTTGGCAATGGCTGAGCTGGAAGTTGATTTGTCTTTTGTTGGTATGGGAGCATGAGTTTAGGATTTGGATTTTGTTGAGAAGGTTGTTGTTGTGGAAATGGCAATGAAAGTTGTGGATTTGGGTTTGGAAGTTGTGGAGCTTGTTGATTTTGAAAAGATGGAGGATATTGATAAAATTGAGCAAATCTCCCATAAGGATTTTGCATACCTTGTACCCATGAATGATATGGATTTTGAGGTTGGGGCCAAGGTTGTTGCCAAGGATTCCAATTTGGTGGGGGTTGAAAATTCATAGGGTTGTTAAACCCTTGAGTTTTTTTCCCCTGCCAAGGTCTTCTTGCAACAAAACAGAGAGATTCTACTGAATTTGGATCTTCTTGAAAGACAACTTTGAGTCCAGAAATTGAAGGACAATCCTTGGTCTCATGATTCTCTGAGAAAATCATACATGTTTCTACAACTTTTGCATCCAAGGGACATTCCATTAAAGCATGTTTCTTCCTACATTTCGGACAAAAGATGGCTAGAGCATCAGTTTCTGCTTTCTGCTTGTTTTGAATTTTAAGGGTGTCTAGTTGTTCACTAAGGCTCCCTAAGATATCAGTTTTGAATTCATCAAGCATATTGCCAATCTCTGCCCTACTTACTGATCCAGTTGTAGATTTTTTTGCCCTGATAAGAGAAGGATCTCTAGGCCCTTTTCCCGTTTTATATTTTCCCCTTGAGAGATAGACACATAGTTCTATTATGTCACGAAGTGGAAGTTGAGAAATATCTCCTTTCCCCATCATGTTTAAAATATCTATCCATTCATCTCTGATGGCTTTTAATAGAAGGGCTTTCAAATTTTTCTCATCTAAGTTGCTCATCTTTGCTCTTTTTAAGTTGTAATGAAATCTTTCGAGTAAATCCTCGAAATTTTCATCTTCTTTTTGCACCATTTTGAATACCTCATCCTTGTGATTGGTGGGCATGCAATAATCCAGGTATCTATCCAAAAATGTTTGTTTCATATCATTCCAAGTCCTAATAGATTGGGTGACTAATCCCATGAACCATTTCAAAGCGGCTCCCTTCAATGTTGAAGGAAACAATTTGAGTTTTTGAGAGTCTTCCATATAGTCATAGGTTTGGCACACGACTTCAAACTCAAACAGAAATGTTTCAGGATCCTCACTTCGCAATCCATAAAAGTTGGGGAGGAGAGATTGTGAGATGTTTTTCATCATTGTATGAGTTTCCTCATCAACTATAGGGAATCCAAACGAGTTGTCTCCTTCCCTATTTCTTCCATTATTACCTCCACCTCCACCATTGTTGCCTCCATTATTTCCTCCTCCTCTACCTCTACCTCTACCTCCGAATCCATCTAATAGTTCCTCTGTCATGATAGTTTTTTCAGAGTCCTCAGAGTCCTCTGGTTCTTCTATCAAGGGAGGATGAGAGGGAGTTTCTTCCTTTTCTTCTTCAGGTGATTCTACTTCTTTAATTACAATATACTCTTTTGTAGAAGTAAAGAAAGGGTCTTCTTCTAAATAAGATTTGGTAGATGGTGTAGGAGAATCCTCTAATTCATCTGCTCCTTGAATTCCAGGAATCTTAAGGCTAGGGGTAGATGATGGTGAATCTTGTCTATGCCTTGAAGAAGATGGAGTTGTGAAAATCGAACTCTTGGCTCTAGCTATAAACCTTCCCCTAGAATCTCTTGCTCTATGCATGTCATTTTTTTAATTTTTTTTTTAAGTTGGGCTAATAATTCTCTTTCTGATCTTCCTGGTCACACTAGGTGCAAGAAGAGAGCATACTTAAGAAATTATTGAACCAATAACTCTCTTTTCTGATCCTCCGGATCACACTAGGTGCAAGAGGAGAGCATACTTCAAGAAGTTATCAATTTTTCCCTTCTTTTTATTGTTTTTTTTTTTTTAAGAAATTGGCTACCTAGTTACACTTCCCCGGCAACAGCGCCAAAATGTTTGGTCAATTTAGTGTGTCCTAAATTGCTACATTAATTTTTCAATCCGGGATTCGTAAGCTGACGAAGTGTGGCGCACTATATGTGCAAGATAACCTATCTCTTACTTTTTGTCATTTTTGGGTTTTTTTTATTTATCTTGGGGGTTTTTATCTTGGTTGGTTTCCTTATGTGAGATGGAAATTCTAAAAGACAAGTATGGATATAAATGTTCAAGGCAATGATGTCCTTTATAATGATTTCCCAAACTTCAAACTTCAAAAGGGTTTTAAAACATGCAATGACAAAGTTAATTCCTAAAATAAAATGAAAATGTGCCACTATACTAGTCAAACAAACAGTGAACTATTGATCATGAAACCCATCACCCTTGCTGCTGTCTAAATACAAAAGAAACTGTGCTCAAAGAAATCCAAGAATTGCAAGAAAATTAAAGCTAAAATCAAATTAAATCAACTCATATTCTGACCCCTCACCATTAGTCTCGCTATGGCTTTTGGAGGTAATCATAAACAACTTGAGCAATCTGATATCTAATTTGAAGAAAAATAAACTAATATCAAATTACACACTCATACTTCAATCCCTCACCATTAGTCTCGCTATGGCTTTCGGAGGTAACTGATAATGACATGAGAAATTTAATATCTAACTTGCAGAAAAATAAACTAATATCAAACAACACACTCATACTTCAATCCCTCACCATTAGTCTCGCTATGGTTTTCGGAGGTAATTGATAATGACATGAGTAATTTAATATCTAATCTAACTAATAAAGAAAATGTACAAAACTGAAATAAATAAAACAGTGCTGGAATTAAAATCTAAGAAAAATAAATCAGCAGAAGGACAAGACTGATTCCATGTCATTAGTCATTGTAAAACTATGTGCAAATTCCCGGGCTGCCTACTGTAATATGGAACAAAAACACTGATCAGTTAACAGCAGTATAAAGAATGAAGAATTATGGACAGAAATAAAATGTTAATACCATAAGATATGTAATATATACACATGAATAACTATGGCATAATGAACGTAAGGAAATAAAGCATGAAACTATACAACAATAAACAAAACCTCAATGTGTGCAGGGGCCCTCTGCACAATCCTCGGGGAACAACTATCAACCATGAATTATGCTTATGAATAGAGTCTTCTCATGTATTCACTGATAATGACATGAGTAATTTAATATCTAATCTAACTAATAAAGCAAATGTACAAAACTGAAATAAATAAAATAGTGCTGGAATTAAAAGCTAAGAAAAATAAATTAGCAGAAGGACAAGGCTGATTCCATGTCATTAGTCATTGTAAAACTATGTGCAAATGCCCGGGCTGCCTACTGTAATCTGGAACAAAGACACTGATCAGTTAACAGCAGTATAAAGCATGAAAAATTATGGACAAAAATAAAACGTTAATACCATAAGAGATGTAATATATACACGTGAATAACTATGGCATAATGAACGTAAGGAAATAAAGCATGAAACTATACAGCAATAAACAAAACCTTGGCGTGTGCAGGGGCCCTCTGCACAATCCTCGGGCAACAGCTATCAACCACGAATTATGCTTATGAATAGAGTCTTCTCATGTATTCAAAACGCAGTCATAACAAGGAAATAATGTCACGGCACAGTGGGCTTTATTTTCAGCAAAATTACATTACAGAAGCTAGCTACTATGCGTATGAGAACGCATTATTTATAACAGAGGATGACATAGCTACTTTCCTACAATCTGCGCTGATAAAAGACACGTGAACAACCACGTCCATAAATCTAGCATTATGGCTGCCGTGAAGATTAAATCTATGGAGGGTGGCCGTTGGATTCAGCTTATGGAGCAATTCACAGGTGTTGATATGTCCCCTGAGATCTAGGAATGGCCATGCAAGTCTTCACGTGGTGAAAAATGGAGTTCTGTCACCGTAGGACTCTTAGGTTGCCCACCGCTTGACTACCTTTGACCATGGCCTTCTTTGGTGAATTCGACTGAGCCAATAGGACTCGGTCCATATCCATGTCATTTCCAATTTTCCCATGTGGCTTGATTTGCCTGAAGACACCTGCAATATAGAATTTAACAAAATGGCTGCAGAAAGTTGAAGCAGCTGCGGAAAGTAACAAGATTCCGCAGCTCAATGAGCAAAAATCTAATTCAAACAGCAGACACAAAACATAGTTAAAAACCACTTTAAATTCTCTTTTATGATTAATATGCAATGATGTTGATGACTTAGGAGGTCCACGTAAATGGAAAAAGTCTAGAAAGGTGTATAGGAAAGATGCAAATTTGGGACTCAACAATACTGCCGACACGACAATGATGATGGTTCCATTTTTCCCCACCATTTCTGGCGAGTACCTCTTTATTTTTACACGAGCTTGAAGAGGATACCATATGCTCGCTATATAAGCCCATCCTAGTACATTTTACGAGCCCTAGGAAGGAGCGAATCGAGTAGCGTCATAATGACTGAATCCAATGTCATCATGGTTTAACGAGTCTGACGAAGGAAGAACTCGGCATCTTTTCATGTTTAGAGAGTTTGAAAAGACAGCTGAAAAGTAAACTCCAACGGTCTCTTTTCGTAAATAGTTCCTCAGACCCGAAAAGGTAGAAAACAATATCCGAGGAAACCTCCTAGTCGCAATAGGCTAGGGTATTCCTTTTTCGTAAGTAATCCATCCTAGCCCGAAAAAGGGGTAAACGTATACTGGGTAGATGTCGTTTCGCAACCACTTTAACGAGATCGAAACAACAAGGGCCTCGGCAATCTTTTCATGTTTAGAGAGTCAGAAAAGAGCTGAAAGATGACTCCAGAGTGACTTTTTCGTGTATTTACCGAGTCCAAAAAAGTATAAAATACAACTCGTTTCGCCGTTTAAGTTGCATAAAAACCTGCTGTTGCATAGAAAGGCAAGTGTAAAACCCATTTTCGACAAAAATATACGAAATATTAATAAAAAATGACTTTTTAACCCTAATCAGAGCTTAAAAATTTATAAATATGTGAAATGGTAAAAACAAAATTACTTTTTACTATTTACCTCACTTGAAGAGCAGCATTGGTCCACTTGGGTGTGCAAACTTCTGGCGGCGATTGTGACAGATCCGGTCAACCATTCAGATTCCCGTCTGTTCCAGGTAAGAGGCACTTCCCTGTGCTCCATTTTCATTCATTTTTTAAAGTTTTCCATTGCATATTAGTTCTCTGTGATGGATTTTTAAAATTTTAGGGCTTCGCCCATTGGCGCGGGTATTGGGCACGGACCCGCGCCAATTGACCTTTATATCCAAAGGGCCCGCACCAGTTGGTGCGACTGTTCGAAAAACAGCCGCGCCAACGGCGGAAGCCAATTTTTCGCCTTAAAATTCGAAATTGTAATTGATTTAGATGAATTTTTCGATCATAACAGAGATCTAACCAAGTGTTTTTGACCACATGGATGCAGGAAACTGAGCATAATGGCTATTGAGTGGAAAGAAAGGGAACACGGAGAAGAGGATGAATAGGCCATGGAAAATGAAGCCTGTATTACTGCCCTCAGGAACTGTGGGCTTAAAAAGTTCTTCCTAACATTTTGCTTACGAGCTCAGCCTGAGCTCCTACAATACCTGATCAGCATTTGGGATGAACAAGAACAAGTATTCAAATTGAGAGACCAGGTGCTAGAACTGGAGGTTTCTGATGTGTACTTAATAACTAGATTGTCTCGCAGAGGTCCGATACCTATACTGACAGGGAGCAGACCATCTGGCGAAAATATGGAACAAGTGATGGCACAAGTGTGCCCACGGGCACGACTAGGATCAGGGAGTGGAAAAGTGGATATCCACACCATCCTCGATTTGGCACTAAGGGTAGTGCTACATACCATCACGCGGGCTGTAGGGTCACAGGCACCGCACGAAGTGACAAAAGCCCAACTCCTACTAGCTGCAGAATGCATGGGTCCACTATTGTTTGACTGGGCCACAACAGTAACGATTAACATCAAGAGACAGCTGACGAAATGCAAACAAGCCAAAATGAAACAGTTCGGCTATGGGTCTATCCTAGTATCGTTCATTCTGGAACGACTACCAATATTCCAAGGCCAAGGGGCCATTGTAGCTGAGCCGATACCATGGGAGCCGAGGATGGCTCGCTGGGCAGCACTAATGCCCAGATCCGGAGGAGGCCAAAAGATGTCCTGGAGGCCAGATTTTTTTGTGTGGTTACGGTGCCAGTTGATTATAGTGGAGGATTGGCCTTATGCCGGGACAGACTTTACTGGAGACCCAGATCTCCCACTGACAGACTTTTTTTTTTTTTTTTTTTTTTTTTTTTTTTTTTGTTAATACATGTCCATTCTAATAACAGTTATATGTGTATGCAGATGTTGGCCCAGAGAGACCAGCCGGTATGTCTCCCGTCTCACGAAGAACTCATCTCGCAGTCGATCCTCAGATGGAGGGTGCGGAAGGAGGAGAGTTAGTCCAGAACCTTGAGGGGATCACCCGCGAAATCCCAGACTACGCCCGGCTGGCGGATGTGCCACTAGCATATCAGAGACATACGGTGGGAGTGCCCAATCGCCTCCACCGTCTGCTGAGACGCCTAGTGCATGTGGTGACTTTCTATCATGAGCACCACGCAGATTAGATCCCAGGGCTTTATTTCATGCATATTTTTGAGAGACATGTTGTCTCCGGATGTGATAAGGTGAACATGTATATTTTTGATCTTATGTGACACACGCTATGTAAACATTTCGATATCTATATATATACATATCTATTTCTGGATGGACTTCCTTTCTTACATGTGATAATGTTTTTATAAATTGCGCAAATGCCTATCTAATACCATATTAGCTACTGCATCTGTTAGTGTATTCATGTGCCGGGGTATATGTTGATATGTAATATAATCAAAATTCCTTTCCAGTAAACGAATACGCAAATACAGACGTAAAATAGATGGACTTCTAACTGAATAGTGACCATTAAGCTGTGATACTACAAGTTGCGAGTCTAGATATACAAGTAATTCATGGATACCAAGGTTTACAGCCTCAGTTAATAATTCTAATACAGCACTATATTCCGCGATGTTATTTGTAGCACGTCCCAGACACACACCTTGCAGGTTCACCAACTCACCAGCAGGATCATAGATTACCCAGGCTGCCGAAGACAGATTCCTGGTACTGCGGGAGGCACCATTCGCGAAACCAACAAACGGATTGATGGACATCTGCACAATCAGGGAGACCTGATCAGCAAAAAGATGTTTACAACACACACCACACCACACATGCACACAAATGAATAAACACACCTATGTACACACACCACACAAAAATGACTTAAGCGTAGTATTTTTTTAGATACAGCCCATTTCTGGGTTGCGCCAGCAGAACTCCTTCATAATCTATAAGCTCATAAGCCCCATTCTTTAATACTCGCTTAATTATGTAGGGCCCATGCCACATGGGTTCAAACTTCCCAGCCCCAAGCTTATCGTGTGCTTGATCGTACAGGAGGACGAGGTCTCCTTCTACAAAGGAACGTGGAGAAACAGATTGATCGTAATGAGATTTAACCCACTTTTTCTGTGCTTCAATAACTAAAGCAGCTAAGTGGCAAGTTTCATCTAATCATTCCAAATACAGGAGATGTTCTTCCTCAACAGAAGTATCGGGTAGAAGTTCTACAGCTAATTTCAAAGAAGGAATCTCGCATTCAACCGGAAGAGTGGCTTCCAGACCATACACCAGTTGAAATGGTGTGAATCCAGTTGCACTCTTTGCAGACGTTCGGTAGGCCCAGAGAGCTGAGAACAGTTGGAGATGCCAATTGGATTTATGAATACCAACTTTTCGTTGAAGCATAGTGACCAAGACCTTGTTCACTGCTTCAACCTGGCCATTTTCCTGAGGGTAATATGGCGTTGAGCTATCGTGGCGTAAGCCCAACCTCGATGTCAGCTCTGCCATCATATAATCAGGGAAATGAGTACCATGGTCAATGACGATGGCCTGAGGGACCCCAAAACGTGCAATAATGCAGTTGAAGATGAATTGAGCAGTTGTTTTACCATCGACAGCTAGTGTAGGCATCGCTTCGGCCCACTTAGTGAAGTAGTCGACAGCGACGATTATATACGCATGCCCCCCAGCCGAATGAGGGTTACACGTCATGAAATCCATGCCCCATTTTGCAAAAGGGCCGACGGTAATAACAGGATGCAATGGGAGAGGTGGCGCACGCATCTTGCTCTGGAACACCTGGCACGCGTGACATTTGCGGACTGCAACAATACAGTCTTTGAATATTGACGGCCAGAAGTACCCTGCTCGTAGAATTTTCTGAGCAGTAGCATATCCAGACATATGTCCACCACAGGCGCCACTATGGCAGTCATTGAGGACCTTTTCAGCCTCTTCCAAGGTAAGGCACCGGCGAAGCACTGAATCTATTCCAACACGGTATAAGGTATCTCCTACGATACGGTAGGGTTGAGACTGATGCCGAACTTGACGTCAGGCATCTTTAGTCAGCTCAGACCGGAATGTGGAGGTCTGAAGATACACAATGATATCACCATACCAAGGGTCACTAGTACTGATAAGGAAAAGAGTTTCGTCCGGTATATGGTCTTCAGATTGTGAAGGGGCAGAGTCTGTTGGGAGAGAGCATATAAGATCCGCGAAAACCAGTGATTTAGTTGACCTAGCAGTGGTGAACTCCAGGTCAAACTCCTGCAAGATAACAATCCATTTGGAGTACTTACCCCCCAGTAATTGTCGTGAAAGAATATATGTCATGGGGTTGTAGTCTGAAACCACAGTAATCGTGCGCAGCAGGATGTAATGGCGAAAGCACTGCACAGCGTGTACAGCGGCTAATGCCAACTTCTCGATGTGAGCATAATGCATTTCAGTGTTGAGAAGGTTCCGTGAGAGATAATAAATGACATGTTCATTACCTTCATCATCATCCTGCACCAGAACCATAGCAATGGTGTTAAACGCGGCGGCAAGATACAAAGTGAAATCACGGTGGTAGTCCGGAGGACGAAGCAAAGGAGCATTAACAAGTAACGTCTTTAGCTTCTCAAAGGATTGTTGAGCGATTTCATCCCAATGAAAAGTAACGTTCTGCTTTAATAGGCACGTGAATCCTTTGGCCACCTCTGCGTAGTTCGGGATAAAGCGTCGAAGGAAATTTGCTTTTCCCTGCAGACTCTGCAGCTGATGTAACGAAGTAGGTGATGGGAGGTTGATGATGGCCTCAACCTTTAAAGGGTCAAGGTGAATCCCATATTTAGAGACTATGAATCCCAAAAGACGTCCAGAATCTACGCAAAAGACGCATTTGTGAGGGTTAAGTCGAATATTGTAGCGTCTGCAACGAAGAAAGATTTGGCGGAGGTGTTCTGGGTGGTCAACTCACCGGGCTGAATGAGCCGGAAAATTGTCCAGATAGGGCTGAACGATATGACGTATGTCATGAAACGCATAAGACATGGCACGTTGAAACGTGGCCCCAACGTTCTTTAAGCCGAACAGGACCTTTTTGTAAGCGAATGTACCCCACGGACAGATGAATGCGGTTTTATGCTGATCCTCTGGTAAAATGTTTATTTGATTATATCCGAAGAAGTCGTCCATCAAGGAGTAAATCTCACTCCCAGCACATTCATCGATGATCTGATCTATGAATGGAGTGGGATAGTTATCCGTGGGACAGGCGCGATTGAAATCACGATAATCAACACAAACCCTAATAGTACCCTGCTTTTTATTGACAGGGACGATATTCAAAACCCATTTTGTGAGGGGTATAGGGTAAATAAAGCCCGCGTTCAGAAGTTTTTCAACTTCTGCTTTGATTGCAGCGGCTTTGCGAGGATGCACCAGGCGTAAACGTTGGCACATGGGTTTCGCACCAGGGTAGGTTGGAATCTCGTGCACAACGATACTAGGATCGATCCCAGGCATTTCCTCATAAGACAAGGCGAACACATCTCGGAATTCTTTGAAAAGATCAGTATAGACTTGAATCTCATCCGAAGAACAATTCACTCCCATGTGAATGTTCTCAACGATCCCCAGTTCAACGGAGATTTTGATCAGAATGGTTTGAGTGATATTACTCAGGTTACCTTTCGAAAAAACATCGTGCGTCAAAATAGGCGTTTGAAGAGGAGGGGTAGGAACCTGAGATGCAAAATGCTCTAGACAGTCAGACATTGCCCCCAGGCCGGGCATGAAGGAGGAACGATGATGGGCATCACTCCAAGGCAGTTCCTTGAGAGACATAGTTTCCAGAATAGCTTCATCAGAAGGGAAAGTCTCTTTAAGAGGATCTGTCGAGTCAGCCTCACCAAGCCAGGGAAATTGGAAATAAGTATCCAGATCCATGCTCGAAGGAGCATGTTGAGGGGGAGGAGGATCGGATGCGACAACGATTTCACAGTAGCTGATCTCTACTGGAGTTAAAGGCATCGATTCTCCAAGAAGATGCACCTGTTCAGGTGAAGGGATGACCCATGGGTCGTCAGACCTAGAGATCATATTTATCTGAACAGTGTTGGGTGGTGGCGCGGGAAAGATACCCATGAGAGCGGGGTCTTTGAAAAGACCAGGACCTACACTGTCGGGGGGATTTGGAATCTTATCCACGTACAGAAAGTTGTTCTCAGAAGAGGAGGTAAAGAAAGACAATTGGTCCACAGTCACAATTTTTCCCTCGTGAGGAAACTTCAGAAGTCGAAAGAGGGTGGACGGCATGCATAGCATGGCGTCCAACTGCAGCCAAGAAGCAGGTTGTAGTTAAGTTTTGCGTCAACTACCTCTACTTCCACATTGACTATCTTACCCTGTAAAGTTATCGGTAGACTCTCGAGAACACCCAGGGGTTTCAATTCCCGACCATCAAATGCTTCCAAAGCATTGGGGGATGATGAGAGGGTTGGAGAGCCAATGGCCTTCCAGCAAGCAGATGACATTACACAGGTAGATTCACCTTCGTCTACAACGGCCCTATGGATGTTAAGACCGTTGATCCCGACTTGAATGACAAGAGTGATCTGATGAGGAAGCCGGGGGGTAAAATTTTCAAGGTCGAAGGCGAGGAGGCTTGAATCGGCAGGATCAATACCGCCTATTGTTGAGCGGCACGAGCGTTCGGATTGTAGGAAGACCTTCTCAGAACACCTTTAGAGGGTGGTCTCACAATGGGTTCGGCCGTGGGCCTCTCAATTTATAATGAACCAGAGAGGTGGGGAAGGTGGGCCATCCACGACCTCCTTTCCCGATGCCTGCCGTGATACAGAATAATCCTTCGCCCGAGTAGCGATAGAGATAGGTGCAGTAACGTTCATCATGAAAACTTGGGACCCAAATGGTGTGGACGGCGAAGGCTATTCCACCATCTGGGTCTGCTGCGATGGAAACGGCTCTTTGAGAACAGCCGGAGTTCCTTTTGGGCCTTTCAGGAGCTGAGTGACTTTAGATCGTCGAGGACAATATTTCAGGTAATGATCTCCCTCACAGACTAGGCAAGGATACTTCAGCTTCCTTTGAGAACCGTCATCAGTTCGAGATTTGGTAGATTCTGGCTTCAGGGCATTGGATTTGGATTTACCTTTGCCCTTCTTTTTTCCTTTGGAGTTTTTCTCCGTAGGATTGGCCTGAATGGCATTCACCTTCGTAGTTTTACCAAAATCAGGAGGGGTGGGAGGAGCAGAGTTATTAGATGCATTAGATTTCTGCTTCCCATTCGAAGATTTCTTTGAATTATGAGACACGGAACCAATAACACCATCTACTGTAGGAGTAGGCGGGGCTTTAGAGGCTCCGGGCCATGGAGCATCAAGCAAGATATCATAGAGCGTGCCAGATTGAGAATATACAAGATCTAAATATTGAGCACGCGTGATGGCTTGTTCTTCTGTCACACACGCTCCCATAGCAATATCTTGAGCTATTTGATTGACGAAGGAGGTGGTGAACCAATGTGTTAGTATCTGATCAGGTATGTGAAACTTGATCAGCCTACGATGCCGTCGCCACTCATGAATGTGATCAGAGATGTGAGTGGCTTTGTCCTGCTTCAAAGAAGTCAGGAGGTGCGTCCCGGCTTCATAGTGAACCGGTAACTGAAAATGAGTGAGGAAAGCCATGGCTAACGAGTTGAAATATTGGAAGATGCCACGGGGTAACTCGATGTACCACTTAGCAGCAGCACCAGTCAAAGTACGCCGGAAGAGGCGCAGACGAACTGAATCATCCACCCAAGAATTGGATGAACACCACAAGTGGTATGTCATCACGTGAGCTTGGGGGTCCTCCCCAGACTTACCCTCAAACTTAGGGAAATCACCAGGTATCTTGGTGGGAACCAGAGGCCAGTAAGGATTATGCAAGATTGGATCGTTTGTTAACCTCGACACATTCGGTAACTCCAAGGTAGCCAAAAATAGTAATGGCGGATTAACCGGCATTCCAGGCCCTGGATGAGGTCCTGCACCTGTACTCCAACCTGGTTGTGAATAACCTTGCCCCCATGGGTTCTGTCCCATAGGATTCTGACCGTAGGGGGTGTAGGGTGTATAACCAGTTGCATGGGGCTGCTGGTAACCAGTATACGGGGCTTGATAACCAGAGTATGGCCCCTGATTATAAGTCGGCCCTGTATAAGGAGCATTTGGATTTGGCTGATGAGTGCTGGTGTAACCGAGATGATGAGAATAAGCTTGAGAGCCTTGGGGCTGGTTATAATTCGGTTGAGCATGAGAATAATAACCACCCTGGGGTTGAGTAGGCTGCTGATAAGTGGAGCCCTGCGGGGCCTGGTAATTAGGGTGCAGCTGTTGATTTGGTTGCAGCGTCGAATACATCGGCTGCTGAGCAGGGTTGATAGGATGGACAGGCTGGCCTGAATGAACAGGCTGACCTGGATGGATGGGCTGCCCTGGATGAATAGGTTGACTCGAATGGATAGGCTACGCCGATTGCGCAGGTTGACCTGGCTGTAATGGAGCCCCAGGTTGTACCGGATGAACCGGTTGGCCTGGAGGCGGAATAGAGCCAGGTGGTGTCTGGAAACCGGTTTGACTTGGAGGGGGACCATAAGATGGTCCAGGCTGATACGCAACATTAGGAGCAACAGGATATTGCGGTTGCATGGGTTGGGACGGTTGGACATGTCCCCCAGGACCATAGACCGGTCCAGGTTGGTACCCCGGTGGAGGCTGTGAAGGTTGACCAGCAGGGTTATAATATGGTCCTTGCAGACCGTATGATGGCCCCTGCTGACCCGTAGGGTAACCTTGCAAAGGATAACCCTGTGGGTTATACAGATAGCCAGGCTGGCCTGCAGGTTGACCCTGTGGGTTATACGTCTATCCAGCCGGGTTATGAGGTAAACCTTGAGCATGGAGAAAGGCCTCCGGAGCGGGTAGACGTAACATGTTCCCGTGCTCATCAAGCTTATTCGGAAAAGCATAGACAGGGGTACCATCCTGAGCATAATGTGAAAAATAGGACTGGTTGGGGTCTTGGGCGGAAGGCCCAACCTCAGGGTTCGGCTGTTGCAAAGAAAACTGATACTCCTCCGGAGAGATATTCTCCAGTATAGCAGAGGCTACATAAACATCTTCAGGTAATGACGTAGCCGGAAGAGCGGGTGCGGATGCGGCCACACAAACAGTGGGTCGCACGGCCACAAACGTGACCTGGGGGGACGACGTGACGGGAGTCTGAGGAGACATCCCCAAAGAAGGCGTGATAGGTCTCACAGAAGAAGCTGATGCCCCTATGGAGGTAGCAGCGACAATGATATGACCCAAAGATCTGTACCCGGCTGGTAATGAAGGACTGGACGAAGAGACGGCAGATGTCTCTGGGTTGTCTCCAGGAAATAGCCTCCGAGGAAACAACTAGTAATCTTCTCCGGACGTAGGAATTTCCTCATTAGAGTCACTCATGGTTGAGCCCGCCGCTAGATTTCGTAGCAGACGGCGAGGACTGGGAGGAAAGACAACAGCCACAAAGGGCAACCCCGAGGTAAGAGAAAGGAATTCAGCTCCTGCTCTTAATTCGGACCAAGGGTCAGAATAGGGCCAATTGAACTCAACTGGTCCCCCAAAGGGTAGCTCACACAGAACCGGTCCCCCATCAGGAAACTCGGAGACAACAGGTTGTTGTGGTTCAGCAGAGGATTGAGAAACCTCTGAAGAATCGTCTGTATACGGACTACCCGTAGACGAAACGGAGGGTTCCGCCACTGTGGTACTAACAACAAGAGGAAAAGAACAAACACACACACGGGCTGAAAAAGAGTCAAGACACACAATCAAACGGCCAGCAAGCAAAAACTAACAGGGAGTGTGATCGCGGGTGATTAATTTTTTACCACATTGAAACTTTTAAGAATTCACCGTTTCATGTTTTAAGAGTCGAGAAACGGATAAAAGGTGACTCTATCTCTTTCAGATTTGACACAAGCGTGAAAGGACAAGCGCTTGGTGATCCTTTCAAATTTATGGAGTCAGAAAAGATCAAATGACTGCTCAGGAATACTAGGCAAAAGGGTGTACCAAATAACTGTGAACTGCAATATACACCTTGGTTTCAATAATGAAAAAGAAATCAACCAAGGACTTTTCGTACGTGCAGGCAATCTCCCCGAATGCTGTGTCCGGTGTATCACGGGTATAGGGCGGCAGACTCGGCTTCCTATGGATAAAGGATTTGAAACCTAATGGGGTCTCCCTTTATATACTCGACAGTACGGGGAGCACAAGTCCGTACTAGTGCTGTCTAATGCCAAAAGGCGAACAACAGCTACTAGGTTTAAAGACGCCGGAACACGTCTCTAGCCTAGACCACTAAAATGTTTGCGTTAATGTTTCAATGCTGCCTTAGTGTAAATTGAATATATTTAAAATTTGATCTTTCAATTACGTTTCAGTTTTCAGGCCGTAGCGTATGATGTATTTCAAAATCTCCTAAATGCAAGCTACATGCCACAGTACATCATTTCATTCGATGAATGCTATTTTATGAGAGGATTGAGAGCTTTTCATACAATAATGAAACGATCAGAGAGCAACCAACAAAGTCTCTAATGCAGCTAATGAAAATAAAAAAAAATTCTTCCAAAGCTACTAATTGCTAATGATACTAAAAGATTTCAATTTTGCACTAACTAATGACAAGAAAAAGAGATTTTTGTATATATTTTCAATGTTTAACAACACAATGCACTAAACAATTGAAAACAATGAGAAACGATTTGAGAGACAATAACAAAAGAGCAAAAAAAACAAATTTCACTCAATGCAAGCTCACAATCAGATCTCTAAAACGACAAAGTAGTCCTTCAAAACCAAGAAGAAATCACAAACTCCAATGGACCGTGTGATCTAGGCCCAAAGCAAGACCAAATGAAATTTGAATGAAGAGGGAAACAAACACCCAAAAATCGCAATAAAATGGTAAACGACTACTAAAAGAATGCAGAGGAGTAAACAAAAATTTGACTGGAGCAATAAAACACCAAAAATCCCAAGGAGGGCTCGACACACAAAGCCACTAGATGCCCTAGGGCTTAAAACGTGAAATCGATGGAGAAAAGCAAACAACCAAAAGGGTGAAGGTGAAAGACAGTCAAACAAGACTCCAACACACTCAAGAAGTCTAGAAAATACAACCAAAATCAAAGATCAGGCTCAGAAAGCTTAAAACCAAGCAAACCCTAGCAGTTCCCAGGCCTGGCGCGACTGTCAGGTTGAAACTAGCGCATTTTCAGGAATGGTGCGAGTGATACAAAGACAACTTGCGCCAATTACTGTTACGTGAAAAAACGCGCCAGTCGAGTTTGCTATGTCAAAAATAAATAAAAAAGCAATCCAAAACTAGACCAATGATAACCAAGCAAACCAAGAAGCAAAAAACAGACAAAGAACCCAGCCCAGAAGGATGACCAAGCAAGAAGAATCGAAAAGCAAGACAATGCTCCGACTGTTTGGTTTATAAACTAAACCGGAGATCGACTGAAGCGGCTTTGATCTACTTCGCAATTGCAGAGCAAAGGCGTTTCAAAGGCTACCTGGCCCACTTCAGACTCTGTCTATAGTTCATAAAACAAACAACAACAAGCTAGACGATCCCCAGTGGAGTCGCCAAATTGTTGCTAGACCAGGTCTAGCAACAATCATCAAATGCTACAGCGCAAGTTCCTAATTACGTATAAATAGACCAGCGATGTAAGCCTACCTGGAATCCAATGCTATGATTAGCAGAAGAGGTGTTGCTCCTGTTCCTTAGTCCCAGCAAGTCATGATCCTCATGATCTCCGTGAATGGATACCTGCACACGGAAGAAACAAAATGAATACAAGCATAAAATATAGAATATGCAACTATATGTCAGTCAGAAAGGACATAACTCATCATCATCATAAACAACAACTAGAGTGGAACCATAACCAGTAGTCATTCATTAATAATCAAATCAAAGAAGAGTACAACCAATGTTCTGACGCTGATGTCTCCTTCGGAGGGGTCGCCAGTAGAACACGTCTCACAAAGCCTATCAAGGATGGGACAAGCCTCTCTTGGAATCTCTCGACGATAGTCTCCTTACTTGGATTTGGCCTTAAGGGAAGAATAAGGGCTCTTGCAGCGTAAGGCTATGATATCTCTTGGAGATTCAATACTTCAGACTTGGGAACTAGCTTGCAATGGAGAATGAGCAAGCTTTTATAGATGGAGGAAGGAGAGTTGGGATCCCTTTAATTGTGGGATTGGCCCTATCAACAAGGAAGCTTCCATGAGAGGTGGCAAACTACTTCCCTTTCATGGATTTCCCGGAGCCAAACCACCCAACTCAAGATAGGTACCAGTTTGTGAATCTGTTGGGACGAAACTTCCGCCATTTATTTTTGAAAAACACTGCTTTAACTGGCTGGCGCGACTGCGACTCTGAGACAGAGCGCCAGTTGGCGCGGCCCTTTTATAGTATTTTCCCCATTGGCGCGAGTGATGAGCTGGTTGCCCACGCCAATGCCAAAAAGGGTATTTTTATGGTTTTCTGCAAGGAGATTTCTTCAGGGAAATTGATACTCATGTTCAGAGGAATGCAATTAAAATGGTTTCAAGGCATGACATTGCTCACAGGTCACAAAATGAGTCCTCCAATGTGTGGGACGGGGAATGGTAGGGACGGTGAAAAATTGCTGTGTAACACCTCTCCTCCCCCCACTTTCATCCATCTGACCTTTCTAAATGACTTCACGAAAAGACCTCAACCATAGATCTCCGTTGATTAATATAAATCGACGGTTCTGTTTTAACTTCTCCTCCCAACCGCCCAAAGCATTTCTGAGCCCATTTTCAACGGGATTTTCTTCACTTTATTTTTTTTTTGCAGGTTTTAAAGGGATGTGAACCCACCCCATCTCACAGTCACAAACAACGTTTTTTAGAGTGCAGAGCTCTATTTTCAGAACCGAATATTGCAGGGAAGACTCCTGAAGAGGTTAACAGCATGATTTTATCAAAGATTAGGCTATAAAACCCTGATTCGAAAACCTCCAATGCCATTAAACCTACACATGCACCAGAAATAGTCAGCAGAATCATAAGGGAGTATCAGTGAAGGAAATTAAAGGATTAAGACTCCTTATTGAAGATTTGATGCTTATAATCCGATGCTCAAAGGACAAGGACACAGATGAAGACCATAAAGATGATTAAGAGGCTTAATGAAGCCTAAAACACATGAAATAAGCCATATCTGTGTTTTAATATCAACGGAATGCTTTTTCTCCAAAAGGACTAGCTACATTAATTCTTCCATCTTCCATCGAACATCAGAACCATTATTACACTGACAGAGGCCTTAAGAACTATCAGGACAACAGGTATGGAATTATGTAGACCTGCAGACCTTCTAGGCACATTACTTCTTTCAGAAGGCAAAACAGAGTACCATGCAGCCAAAGTACTTCATAGGAACATACCTGAAGTTATTACCAAGGACTTCTAGACCAGACTACAGAGTACACACAGTTAATGAAGAGCCATTATGCAGAATGGGCACTCGACCTTCTTCTCCTCTGTCATAATGAAACAATTAAGTTTACATCTACTCTTGCTATCACTCATTCTCCTATAAGAACTCCTGAAAAATACATTGTTGTGGTTGGTTGATAGAGATTTTATCGACTGTTAGAACTGTTATTTGGGGAAGTAGCTAAGTAGTCTGTAATTTAGTAGGCTGGGAGGAGAAAGTTTGGACTATAAAAGCCATTGAGTTCAAAGTATGTGACTGGTTTTGCACATCAATTGAACAAGCAAATTTCACAGGATCCTGGTCTATATTACTGGTGATGTTTTTCTTACTACAATTGTCTCATTTCATGCTTTTCATACTATCCATCATTCTCTGATAAGAATCAGTAATCTAGCTTAGGATATACTGCTGCAAAGTGCCCTAATGCTTCCTTCTCTTCTTATCTTTGATGTTTTCTACTGATTGTATATCTGAGAACAAATTCAACATAATTTAACCAGTATAGAAGTTGGCCTTGTCCATGCTTACTGATGTATGAATTTAGAGTTTGTTTCCTTAGATGTTCTTGTTTGGCTTCGGCTGGAGGAATTGGGATACTGGAGATTTAGAGTTAGCCCTATCAACTAGGGTCCTTTTCCAACAGTTTGGCCTTTCTAAGATCCCTTTGAGCTAGTGTCAAAAGCATTGAAGGTTAAAATTCCTTCTCTGATCTTAGTCCTTGCTCTGTGTTTAATCTTTAATGTTTTCTACTATTCTGAAGGTAGTTATGAGGACAACTGGATTGTCTTCCTTGAGAGTATGATGAAAGCGGGTCTGGATTTAAATGACATTTGACCTAATCTTAAGCTACCGTTTGTGCCTTTATTGAGAGTTTCCTTCGAAGTATGTCATAAGCAGGCCTAGATTTAAATGACATCTGACCTGATATTAGGCTGCCCTTAGGTTTCTTTTTTTCCTTTCACCCACTCTTAATGTTCCATTCCACTATCTATCTAAAAGATCCTTTGGTATAGATAACTTTCCCTATGGAAACCCTTGGATGGTTGTTGTGTGAATTAAACCCTTTCATGACTCCATAGCCCAATGGATTGGCACTTCTCTTGACTTATCTTCCCATGCTGAAACATCCTTCTATTTAGTTCCTTACTTCCATGACCTTCTCAGTTTATGATCTCCAACAAAAAAACCAAACAAATCTAAACCCCTATGCTTCATACGCAGCCTAATACCTCAATTTGAGCCTTAAAGATATATCATTATTTACATGTATAGAAAGATCCCTCTCTGGATCCAGGAGGGCTAGATCCTAGGATCCCAAAGTGGTTTGATGTTGTCTAGTCTTTTGGTCTTGCCAATCTAGCCAAAACACTGGATCCACAGCATAATGGCGACTCCGCTGGGGAAATCTGAGTAAATTTCATCTTAGATACCCTTGGGACCTCAAAAGACCCAAAATATTTGGTTAGATTGGTATTTCATTGCTGATGGTGGACAGCATCCTGCTTCAAACATTCAAAATCCTCCACCTGGTGACTCCACAATTCCTAGTAGACCTAAAGGCTCCACTGGAGGAAGAACCTGAAATATGGCCAGACCTCATAGAAGGATAAAACATTTAGGTTGGATTTTGTTTAAAGAATTCATTGTGTTTCTACCACTACGTTCTATCCTACTTCAAGCCTGATCAAGTGTACAAAGATGAGACCCACAGTGAGTATGGGAAAGATCTCGAGCCTTAGTCTTCAGACCATAAGCAGACCCATAAACCTATGAAAATCCTAGTGAAACAAGAGCCTCATGCTGTATCTCTAACCCCTGATGAAACTTCAAGCAGTCATAAGCCTCTTGTCGCACTACCTACACCTACAAAGGTTATAGAAAGATATAAGCCTCTGGTTTTTCCTCTTATCTTCCAACCCCTTCCTGCAGGACTTACAAATAAGCTGCCCCTTTTTTACGGAGAGAATTCAAAGATCACTGTAGAGCGGCATGTCCA
The DNA here is from genome assembly GCA_034641835.2 of Pinus albicaulis. NCBI lineage: Eukaryota > Viridiplantae > Streptophyta > Pinopsida > Pinales > Pinaceae > Pinus > Pinus albicaulis. Next base: position 1,436,507,673 of record CM076577.1, read on the forward strand.
AAATCTTGAGGATTTACTTGACTTATATGAAATAGAAGAATATGATATGCGTATTAGAATGTTTGCCTTGTCATTGTTAGGGTCCCGTGATTTGGCCGATTGGTGAGCCAAATGACGATGTAACATCAAACCAAGCTTTGGAGCCCAAGGACCTAGCCTTCCTGGACTCAGAGAGGGCTCTCTCTATTAGATGTAAAAGATATCGGTGTGTTCGCTTATGGTGTTCTGATATTAGGCTAGTTATGAAGTGAGTTTTTGATTTTTGGTTTTTTTAAGTTTGTGAGGGATAAAACTGATTAAAGATGTAAAAATGGATAACAAGAAGTCAGATCAATTGGGCTATGGGGTCAAACAGGTCAAGGAAGCTATGAGATGATGATGCAAGGTTGCTGTAGGGCCGATTTGATTCACGGTAGAAGGGATCTTTGGGCAGAATGGAGTAAATGGACATCAAGTTTGTGAAAGACGAGGGATTTCAAGTGTAACTAGTTGATAGCAGACATAAACATGTTATAGCAAGCCATTAATCATGCTAGATGTAACTATGAGCTAATTAATACATAGAAATCAAACATTCCAGCCATGCATAGAAGTATAAGACCTTCTAACTTCGGGAAATGGCTATCAGACTTTGGGGAAAACACATAATACGGACTAAAAACTCAGAAAACTATGCAGGAATGCCTAAACACATTCTTTAAGTTATTGGGCACTTGGACAAACAAGCTTTCATATTTTTAGGCAAAGGGCTAGATCGGGACTAGGCCTCCTTGGTTCAACAAGATGATAAGCTAATCAGTCAAAGAGATAGTTTTATGGACAGAACTATGGACAATCATAGGTAGGCAGGGCACACCATACATCCTACTCAACATACATAGAACTTATGAATAAAACTAGCAACAATACCTTAAGTTACTAAAGAGTAGTTAAGAATTCTTTAGTATAACTAAGGAAGAAGAAAACATAAAGCTATGAAGATTCAGGAATTTTGAGGTGCCTCCATGGGCATATCTCAAAATTAATCTCTACTGATCTATAGTAGCAAGAAGCATGTATCATGAATGAAAACTAGAAGACAACAACAAAGAAAGAAACACTATACCATTCTACCATGTCATGGAATCCATCACCAATCCTTCATCATTCATCAAAAGCATCCAAGAGGCAGTCCAAAAATCATAACACAAGTATGTTCTTCAAAGCTCATATGACCAATATATTGATTCTTCTCTCAAGTTCAGCCTCTGTTTTACAATGAAACCCATGGAATAAATAGGTTTGAGGAAGGAAAACCTCATGGAGCAACTAGCTATCCCATTGGCCAAGTCAAAATATCTAAACTTGTCCTTGAGGCTTTGCAAAGCCCAAGGCACAAAATATCCCATAAAATATCTAAAAAACTGCTAAAAAACGGAAATTATATTGACTTTACATCATTTCCTAAGTGTAAAAATAGCTAAACGCACATTTGGGAAAAGCAGATTTTTGAGGTTCAAAAATTACAAAAATACTTCATATTTATATCTGAAAAAGGTCCCCTGACTTGCTGGAGGCAATTGGCAGCCTTCCCGATGTCGAAACGAGGCTCATGATAGCTCGTTGGAAATCTCTCTGTGTCTACTTTCTGGTGCAACTGAAATCATCTCAATCTGATGCCTGGAAGTCCTCCAAAACTGTACCTGTGTGAAAAAAAACAGGAAATAGCAGACTGCTGATATGAGGGGCAGAATGTGCAAAAAGCGAGCATTTTTCGCCAATTTGAAGGGGCGAATGATCTCAAAATGCTCTGAAAATCGCTGGTGACCTGCTCATAGAATTATGGCATCCATTGGTATCATCCTCCTCTCTTGACAACTCCTCAAACTGAAATGGCGAATTTATGAGTTTTCGACCAAAAACCCAAAAAATGCCAAAAAACAAAAAGTTGCCGAAATAGGCCCAAAATTGGCATGCATGACCCTCAGGGGTCCATAGCAACATGCTCCGAAGCTGAGGCAAAAATATCAAGGGTTGATATGCTTTTCCCTTCTTTCCGTGCTAGGCGCTTCCCCTTTGCCTTCTTCAATTTCTCTTGGGCTGCCTTTAGTTTGCGCCGAGCAAACTGATTTAGCTTTTGGAAGTGATGTGTCCTCTTCCTCTGCAGTTCTAAATCTCTGTTCGCCCTCTCAAGCTTCATTTCCAAATGTTTGTTAGCTCTTTCAAGCCATGCCTCTTTGTTTTCTTCAATTTCCTACTCAAGGAGTGCAGTGAGAGGAAAGGCTTGGAGATGAGCTTGCTCTTCTGCTCTCTGCTTTTCCAAGGCTCTTTTAAGCCCGATGGTCCTAGGCCTCTTCTGCCTAGGCTGGTCTTCCTCTTCCTCCTCATCAAACTCCCCAATGAGCTCTTCTATTCTCGCTTGCGCCCTAGCTGCCTCATTTTTATATTTGATCGCCCGTGCCTCATGAACAGCTGTGTGCACATTCATTTGTTTGTTTTGAATCTCTAAGAAGTGGTTGAAGTTCCTTGCCCTTTGAAGATTTTCCTCTAATGCCTCAGTTTGTCCCTCTTTAAGAATTAGGAGGTTTTCGAGAAGGCGGGCCTCATTATCACTGTCATCGCTTTGGATAGGGATGACAGCTAATTCACCTCCATGCTTTGTACTTTCTCCAACTTTGCTTTTACCTTTGAAAGCCAATCTTGCGCTTTTCCTCCTTGGCATGCTAGAAGGTGTCCTTTTGGGCAATTTCCTCTTGCTAGGAACAATCTTTGTCACTGTTAGGGTGGCAGCTTTAGCCCCTCTTTTCCTTGCTGTGCTGAGCTTTGTTATTTTGAGAGGAGGATGCACAACTGATTTACCTTTGACATCTTCCTGAACTTGCTGCTCTTCTTGAGGCTGCTGGATATCTTCTTCTGGCTGTTCACTTTGCTGCCCCTGTTCGCCAATATTAGCTTGCTTCTCTTCATCAATGTCTTGTTCAATTTGTGGCTCAAGAGGTGTCTCAATTTCCTGCCCAACTTGTTGTTCTTCATCTTGCATCTGCTGCTGTTCCTTATCTGTTGTCTGCTGCTGTTCCTCAATTTGTACCTGCTGCTGTTCATCTTGGACCTCCTGTCCTTCACTTTCTATTTGCTGCTGTTCCTCATCATCTAACTGCTGCTGCTCATCTCTCTCCTCTTGTTGACTTGATTGTCCAGTAGACATCATGAGCCTTCTAGGAGTAGGCCTACTGGACAAAGGTACCGGGCGATGGACAGGCTGAGTGGGAGAAATATGGGCAGGAGGAACAGTAGAAAAATCTGGATGGCTGATGAATAAATCCCATGGAACCTCTTTCTTCTCTAGCTGGTGTAGGAAGATAATCTTGATCAAAGAATGATGAAAAAGGGAAGGGATTTGTAGAGGTGGGGCCTTCTTCTGGACAGTAGATGCCATCTTTTCTATGCTCTTGAACAAAAAGTAAGGGAGGTTTAATTGCCTGCTTCTAGTAAAATGCATCAATAATCGGACATGGTAGGCATAAATTCGATCAAACCTCCCTTCACAAGTGAAATATTTCATTATGACTTTCATAAGAGGAGCATAGTTGTCAAGGAGATATGAAAAAGGGAAAATAGCAGTGAAAGTCTCTCTATGTTCAGGCTTGATGAATAGCTTGTAATCTTCTAAATCAAGATGAGCCTGCTTAAACCATTTTTCGCCATGATACGGAATCTTGGTGGCCTTGGACACATACCTTGGAGAAATTTTGAAATCAAGACCCGCCACTTGGAAATGTTTTTCTTTGAATCTCAGGGCGCACAAGTGTGTTAATGGCGAAAAACTCTTGACTTCTTCTATCTTCTGGCAGAAATCAAGGCAGCCTACTTCATGGAAGTTGAAAAGTACAGATGGATGAGCATTAATCTCTTATGTAGAGATGGGCTCATATCTTTTATGTGGACCGCTCCTGCTGTCTTGCCTTGGAGGCATTTTGACCTGAATATGCTTTGGAAGAGGCAAACTGCCTTCACTGTGTGTAAAATGCCCTGCTGGAATCAAACTGTGTCACTTTACTGCTTTGACAGATAGACAATGTGATTTGGATTTTTTGCAACAAGTTTCTTGTAATACACAACCTCTGTTCTCTTAAAACTAACCTTCTACCTTTGAATGTACCTCAGCCAGGCAGATTTCTCAATAGGGTACCATATAGTAAAGAGGAGACAGATTGCTGGGTAATTTTCCTCTTTGAAATCGTTGGAAGATCCTTGGAGAAGCTTGGAGAAGCTTTGTATTTACTTTTGAAAACGCGTTGGGGGCCAAAGAACTGAGCGGCACTTTGTGGTGAAAGGGCGTCGCGCAGTTTACCAACGAGTGGCCTTGTCGGGTCGGGCAGTCGGGTCGGGCGGGCGCCGTGTACAGGCGCGTCGTGCAATTGTACAGGCGCGTCGCGCGTACATGGGCTGCCTGTGTAAAATCGCCCCCAGGCGCGTCGCGCGAAATGACAGGCACGTCGCGCGGCCACAAACAAACGGAAAATCTTCAATTTGCTCAAAAATTGCTTTGATGCCTGGAGATTGCGGAGGCAAACTAAATTTCTTGCTTGGTGTATTGAAAATGAAATTTTTTACCTTCGACCCCACTTCTTTAAATGTGTCAAACCCCAACGGTCTTAAAATTTTGAAAAGTAACCTTGGCTTTCAGCTCTGCTTTGTTTAACCTTCGTAACGCTGCCTTGGTGTATTTCTTTGATTTTTGAAATCACATTGACTTCATTTGAGGGGTACTCCATTTTTTAAATGGTTTCAGCCACAGAAATTATATCCCCTTTAAAAAATGTCAATAAAATTTTCAACTCCTTTTCAAAGAAAACAAACACAGTTTTTCTCAACAGGTCAGAACTCTGTCCATTTAGGCATATAGGTCTGAGGGATGGTTCCTGTTGATTTTGTCTTTTTTGGTGACATTTCAACACCGAACTTCGAACCTTGAATAATAGCTTGATAACTTTCATACCATTTCTGCCACCGTTTTTAATGATGCTGGTGCTATTCCTGGTATAACCCCCTTTAACACTGTGAAGAAAATGCCTGAAAACTGCTTAGTTTCCGAAAGGGTAGGTTTTGCATTGTAAACCTGTTTTGACAGCCTTGGTTTTTTACAGCTTCTTCAACCTTTACCTACTGTGGGTGCCAAGTTTACTGGTCTTCTTGGACCTTTGATCTAAGAAAAGCTTATCCTTTCAACATACTTTCTTGCCTGTAGGTGTATCATTTATGATATATCTGTTCTTTGGAATAAAGAAAAACTGTGTTTGTTTTAAATCATCTAAACAAAGACAGTCCATGAAAATAACCTTTTTGCCTATTCATAAACTTGTATGTCCTTTGGGAACAAAACCTGAAATGCCTCCCATTATTTGTGATGTATATTCTGAAAGGAGAAACTCATGAAGCAAGAAGAACAGGGCTCTTTGAAACACAGTTATCAGTTCCTTTTAATAGTGCAGTGATCTTTCTTTGTAACAGAATCATCCATAATTTCAAACATGTCCACTGCTTTGACACTTTAGGTGATATTTTAACAAGGAAAAACCATTCAGAATGTGTCAAAGAGCATTTGAAAAGCCTTGAAAACTATTTTTTCATTCTCAAAAGGGAGGTGGTCTGTCTTTTCCCAACTTGGTTGACAGTCTCTGCTTCCAGGTGATCCATAAGTTTCCTCTTTGATTGTAAGTGCTATATTTTGGTTGCATCCACTCATACTATATTTCTCTGTTTACTTAAAAAGGAGCTCCCTTAGACTTCTTGGCATGTGACAGTGAGGTGACCCCCTTTCCTAAGGAAACTGCCCCTTTTTGTATCAATGGCATACATATTCATACTGTTTCCTGTCCATCATGATGTATATTTTGAAAGACATCTTCCGATGGGTAGGAAAAAAAAATATATTTTGAAACATAAACACCATCTTTTACCTGTGCAATGACTTCTATTTTCCTTCTTTGTATCCTTCCACTTCACCTTTTGACCAATCAGTCTTCAACAACATCCAATGCTTTGGCCATCTGCTCATAAATGGAGGAGGCCCTTCACTGAGCAAAGTATCTGAAGATTATTTGATAAGGCTGCATGACAAGGGTTTGCTTGGATTATGATGGTAAGCAACCAACTTAAAAAACATCAATACTGGCACCTCTACTTGCAATCACCACTATGCTTCAGAAAAAACCCTAGTCAAAGTGTCACTGTCTCACTGTACTGCTCTGAGGGGAACTGAAAAGTCATCATTTACTTTGGTTAACTTATGAAAAATTATTTGAAAGATAGTCTAGGTCAGCACCCTTTGAAAAACAAACAACTTTTCTTCTGCCTGTGTGATGACATGATTTGTCAGCACCTCTTCAAATTGGTCTTGTGGAACAGCAGGCTCTTTATGATTAGAATTGTTTTCACTCATGATGTGCCTTTCTAAAGTTTAACAATTCACATGATTTGAAAACTTCAAATGACTTCCTTTATCAGACCAAAATCTGTTTCCTTTGAACTTACATACTTCAAACTCCATCCATGTTATGATCATCACTCACATTCAGAAAAACTGGAGTTATTGTTTCACTGTTCAGTAAAGGAAAACCTGGGTTTCTGCATTTCCTTTAAGTCAATACTGGCCAGCGCCCTCTGCTTGTAGATGAAGGAGGCGCCCTAACCCTCTGCTTGTAAATGAAGGAGGTTCTGGGCCATGACAATTTACCAGGTTGCTGAGACAGTGGTGTCCTTTTCTTACTGTGATTTTTATGCTGGAAGGAAAACTGCAAGGTCTTGATGAGTGAATTTCTGTTTTGCAGACATATCTCAGGCTCATGATACATTTAGAAGCAGCTGTTCTTCTAACTGTAGATTCAAGCATTTCCTCCTGAGATGAAGTTATATTTCCTATTCTTTGCAGAATCCATAAAACACTGTGAAACACCTAATAATCAACTTGAGACTGTGGTTCATGCAGTGCTGAGACCTAGGGGTATAAGTGGCGCGACTTAGAGTTGTTTGTCAATTTGATTTGCAGAGTAGGAGGTTGGTCATGATTGGTTTTGTAGCAGATGAAGGTTTTTTTTTTTGGCTTTTTGATGATTTCCAAGGGTGAGATGCCTTAAAGCGCCACTTCCTAACATAGGGGAGACTTTTGAAACAGATTTGGATTTGCTTTTTAAAGCTGATGGGCAGACCAGGAGGGCTGAAGCTAGATAAGATAGGGATAATGAGGTTTTGATTTTGACATGGGTGGACTGAAAAGTAGAAAGGCGAAAAAAGTTTTAGGAGGGTTTTCTAGATGACATATTGACATAAGGAAATCAGTTTCTAGAAAACTCAGTTGTAGATATAGTCATCACTAACATGTAAAAAATACTGATGGCTAACAGTGGCTCCATTTGGGGAGGGCAGCTCCTCGTCAGGAGGTGTCCAGAATTCAGATTTTTGGCTTATGAAGACCAGTGCCTTATCCCTTGGCGCAAAATTTACCCTTATTTTGATGTTATTTCTAAAAAGTGACAGCATGGTTAACATCAATGATACTTCTACCTACCCCACTATCTTTCCTAACATTTTTTCTTCTCTTTGGCGCATTTGAACTAGCAGCCTTTTGACAATGTATATTTTTCTTTTTGCAAAATAAACCTATCTATTTCTACTCTTATATCTGCCGGGAGTTCAGATTAAGCTGATGAACTCCTTCATTGCTCTACCTATGCTAGATCAACTGTCAAGATTAAGCAGTTTGACAGGATTCCATTCTCTAATCTACAACATGAAATTTAAAATGATCAAATCAGGATTAGGCAGTCTGATTTGTCATGCATTTTCGGCATAAAAGACAAGCTGCACACAAATGTTATTTTGCAACAAAAGGAAACTAGACAAGCGGGGCTAAGATGTACAATGTTTTTTTCATCCCTCGCTTCTCTCTTTGGTTCTGTTTTAGGCATGTGGAACCAGAATCTCTCCCTAATCTAAGCTCTGTGATAAGTCAATCTTACACAATGTTGACTTGGCACTCACTAACTTATCAGCAAATAAATTTAAACATGCTCAGCTATGATTAGGCTAGATAGCTGAACAAGACATTGAAGTACTAGTAGCGGCATTTAGGCTTGCTCGCTTTCTGAAAGACTATTTTTTGGAACATGGGGCCTTTGTTCTATCTTCACTCGCCCTCTTTTCTATTTTTTACTGTTTTTGACTTTTCTATTTTTTCAATATTTCAAACAATGGTATGTACAATGACTGAAAGTGTTCCAAACTCAAAAATCTTGGAAATGACGGAATTTAAGCATCTTATCCTCGTAAGGATCTCCTCTCACCCTTGGCCCACTTAACTCCTGAAAAGAAAAATTTGGGAAATTCTCTCTCTCTAACATGACATAGGGATTCATGCAAGAATCTCTGAACAGCCCGGTATCTTCCCTCTGTACCTCTCTGAATATCTGATTTCCACTCCTTTCCCTACTGTAAGCTTTCCTCAGGTAATGCATGTACTCTTGGTCATTCTTGAAATAGATAATGACATCATCAAGGTATGCAAAAATGCAGAAATTTAAAACTGGGAACGTGGCTTTTATGAACAGATTTCTGATATTGGGTGTTTTCGCAATTTTGAAATTGAAATCAGATCTACCTCCCGCAAACTGGAAAAAATCTTTAAGATGTCTACTTTGCAAAGGAATCTTGTGACCATGACCTGAAACATCATCTTGCGAAAATACATGATCAAAAGCACTTTTAATTGGTAAATCATGGTCTTGGGTAGAAAAAGCATAATTTCTGTTATAGGGATAAGCAGTATTATTCCTACAATCAAAGCAGACTCTATGACCAACTGTTTTATCCCTAATTATTTCAGTTTGTTTCAAATTGTTGTGTTTTCTCTTGTCAAAGTTGTTCTTTGAGGGGAAGGTAGTGATACAGTAGTTTCCCTTGCTTTTTCTGTAGAAATTGGTATTCTGCATGAGATTTCTGATTTTAGCATTTCTAAGTTCTTCATGAAAAGATAGAATATGAGCCAATTTCAGTAGTTCAGGTATGTTGGGATTGCAACTGTCATCTTTTCTCATAAGAAGTTTATCTGGCATTTTCTCAAGATTTTGAGCTGCTGAGGTCATAGTTAAAGCTTTATTTGCAGTAGGAGGATCGCATGATGGTAAATCTTTGAGATATGGTAGAAACATTAAACTCCCTTGTTCCCAGGTTCCAAACAGGTTTATGATGTGTAAGTCTTCTAAAGCTTTTACCCAGAAGAAATTTCCACAAGCTATTGCTGGTGTTTGACTAAAGCTAGAGCAATTTGCTTGATAGTACATAAGGGTTTGTGCTTCTTGCTCTAATCCTACTTCAGAAAGGGAAAACTTACGTTCCTCGAGACACAGTTGTTCATGATCATGGTAGTTTTGAGTGTCTAGTTCATCATAAGGTACTAGGGACAGCTGATGTGGTGGATCTAAGCTTATATTAGTTTCCTCTGACTCTTCCTCCATGTTTTCATCAATATGCATAATGAAAGAGTTTAGGTCGGAACGTAGGAACACATTGGAATGTTATCTGGCCTATCTTGACTGCTAATCATGTATTTCATGTGCGATTCTCGGTAGAGGATTCTGGTCTGGCCGAACACAGGAATGGTGGTGTATGACATGTCCAGTTGGATATTCCCTTGGAGTTTGGCTCCCCAAGATCTGGATAGAAGCATCCCGTACTTGGGAGGAATGTCTGCTACTACTATATCCATGATTAGATGTTTCGCAGGTATTTGGGCCAGACTAAAACAAAGGTCTTTGATCAAACCCAGGCATTGGACTCTACTTGAATCAAATGAATACAAGTCCTTGTATGGTCTTGTGATTTCCAAGCCTAATCTTTCCATTACTACCTTCGGCATAAGATTATGCGAGGCGCCGGAGTCTAGCATGGCATTGTGGAGGATTTGGTCATGGATGTTTAGGCTAATGTAAAATGGAAGAGTAGCTCCTTCTTGGAATTTTCCCTCTACCTTTGGACCAAACAATACTTCAGGAATGTCATCAGTGAGATTAACAGTGTTTGCATCATTCCCTAGATTTAAGACTTTTAGTACTTGGGATTTATAAGAGTTTTGGGCAATGAGTTCAGTAAGAGGCATGGTGATCTTGATCTTGGCGATTTCGCCTTCAAAACTAAAAGGCAACTGAAGTTTAGATATGTTTGTTTCAGCTTTTTCAGCTACGACCTTGTCTATGTTCTGATTTTGTTGACCTTGTTTAGGGATTTTGTTTGCCATAGTTGTTTCGGTGACTTTTGTAGAAGTAGCAGGAGTATCTGAGAGACGACTAGTTTGGGTAACTTTGGCTTGGCTTTGGTCAGTCTTCTCAACCTTGATTTTTTCACTGCCTACTGCTTTCTTAAGGATGGTATTAGGGACTTTAGCAGTATCTGAGTTACCTTTCTTGGCATTATCTTGGTTTCTTTTGCTTCTAAGGTCATATTGCCTGTGAGCTTCTATAATGGCATTCTGAAAATCCATGGCAGGGTCATCGAGATCTTCATAGTTGGTCTCATCTTGATTAGGAGAAAAGAACGCTTGTTCTTCTTCTGTGAGGTACACCTCACTCTCATTATCAGATCCTATGAGGTTTAAATGATGTTCATAAAGAGGTTTTGTATCCCTATCATCCTCTTCCACATAGTTTTCATTGAATGGTGGCCTAATCTGTTGGTCATTTTCTCTTGGTCTGTTTTGGGGCTGTTCCCTCCTAAAGTTTTGGTTTCGGTTTCTGTTTAGAGGGTTTGGCTGGTTGTCCCTAATAGGCGCATTTTCATTTATCTTTTCCCACATTTTGGCCATGGATTTGACTAAGTCATCTATTCTGGGATCTAGGGAAGGTGATGAAGTGGAGACCTCATCCTTGTATGTGACCTTTCTTTCTGATCTAGTCCTAGCCCTTTTTTCTGCTAAGTTGGCATCTGCTTTTATGGCTATTTGTTGCATCTCCTCTAAGGTAGGGGGATCCTTGTCTCTCAGATGATATGTCATGTCCGGATCGAAACCCTCGGGGAATTTTGCCAAGGCTAGACCAAGTGGGGGTTTGAAATGAGGTGGGAGGGAGTTATATACACTGTTGAACCTAGTACAGTAAGCTTGGACACTTTCCACATTTTCCCGTTTTAGGTTGTTATATTCTGATAGGATTTGAATGGGGTTTCTTCGGATTTCCCACCTATTTCTGAAGACTTGATGTAGTTCTGGGATATCATGGATACTGTTTGGAGTTAAGCTTTTGAACCATGCTTTGGGTTCACCACCAAGACTTTGTGCGAATATTCTCATTCTGACAGTCTCGTCTTGTACCTCTAGGTATTCATAAGCATCAGTCATCCTACTTATATGCTGTTGAGGTGTGGTGGTGTCTTCTCCAGTAAAGTGTGGCATTTTGTCCTGATATTTGTTTGGGAGAGGAGCTAAAGGCGGTGGCAACACCAAAGGTGCGTACCAGGCTGCCATGACTGGAGCTAATGGATGATGTGCAAGATGAGGACTAGTAGGCTGAGATGAGGTGGTTTGAACAGTGGTGGTTTGCCCAGGTGTGGCGGATGAACTTGGACTAGTGATCTGGTTTTGAGCAGATCTGGGATGATAGGAGCCAAATTGATAAAGAAGCTGGAAATCAGGAGGAGTGGTGGGTGAAGCTTCTCTAATAGGACTCTGTGGTGGGTCTAGGGGTTCAAGATCGTCAAAGTTTATCTTACTATATGATTTTCTCCTGGGAAGAGTTTGTGATGACTCTAGTTCCAAAGGTGAATCTAGTAGGATAGTGCGATGTTTAGGTACAAATCTTGCTCTACGGATGGATCAACCAGTAGCTAGATGGTCAGTTTCGGAAGCTTGCCACATAATCTTCTCTGGGTCATCTACTATGATAGGGGGATTTGGGTCTGGATGAGCTCTGGTATTGATTCTTCGTGAAGCCAGATTTTAGATCCAGAGTTTAGAGAGAATGGTATTGGTGAATGTTCTGAATGAGTGGTTTTTCTAAAGCTTTACTAAGGTGAAGGATGGTCAAAATAAAAGGGATGGATTAGTGGAGTCGCCAGGTGGATATGGGTTGTTTTTGTGAAGATAGCTATGGTCCACCACCAGTAACTAATCTGAGAATGTTTTTTGGATTTTCTGAGTTTTATGTGCAGCCTATGGTTTGTTAAAGTATCCTAGACTTGTTTCAACACTTTGCTAGGGTGAAGAGAACAAAAAGAGTTTACTCTAAAAATGGGTCTATGGACTGCTTGCTTGTTTATGGTACCTAAAGGACCAAAAATTCTATAAGAGTTTGCTAGACTATCATGTACTCAGTGTCCCACCATCTCCCGCTATGTTAGTGAGCGATGGGATAGGTCTATCGAATAGTAACCTAGAGTTTGGTCAAATAGTAAGGCCTACTAGAGGTTAGTGGAGTCGCCAGGTGGATTATCAGTTTGTTTTGAGATATACTTGTATGGTCCACCACCAGTACTGTCAAAAACCAATCTAAGGGAGTTTTTTTGTGGTTTTTTCTGAGTTTTATGTGCAGCCTAGGATGTAAGAGTGTTATAAACCTGATTCATCACTTTGCTAAGATGGTGAAACAAAGAGTTTACACTAAATGGTTCTAAAGGCTGATGGTTTAAGTTAAAATTCGAAGGACTAAGGAGTCTATAAAAGTTTGCTAGACTATCATGTACTCAGTGTCCCACCGTGATCGCCATTATGTTAGGGTCCCGTGATTTGGCCGATTGGCGAGCCAAATGACAATGTAACATCAAACCAAGCTTTGGAGCCCAAGGACCTAGCCTTCTTGGACTCAGAGAGGGCTCTCTCTATTAGATGTAAAAGATATCGGTGTGTTCGCTTATGGTGTTCTGATATTAGGCTAGTTATGAAGTGAGTTTTTTGATTTTTGGTTTTTTAAGTTTGTGAGGGATAAAACTGATCAAAGATATAAAAATGGATAACAAGAAGTCAAATCAATTGGGCTATGGGGTCAAACAGGTCAAGGAAGCTATGAGATGATGATGCAAGGCTGCTGTAGGGCCGATTTGATTCACGGTAGAAGGGATCTTTGCGAAAAATGGGGTAAATGGACATCAAATTTGTGAAAGACGAGGGATTTCAAGTGTAACTAGTTGATAGTAGACATAAACATGTTATATCAAGCCATTAATCATGCTAGATGTAACTATGAGCTAATTAATACATAGAAATCAAACATTCCAGCCATACATAGAAGTATAAGACCCTCTAACTTTGGGAAATGGCTATCAGACTTTGGGGAAAACACATAAGGAGGACTAACAACTCATAAAACTATGCCGAAATGCCTAAACACAGTCTTTAAGTTATTGGGCACTTGGACAAACAAGCTTTCATATTTTTAGGCAAAGGGCTAGATCGGGACTAGGCCTCCTTGGTTCAACAAGATGATAAGCTAATCAGTCAAAGAGATCGTCTTATGGACAGAACTATGGAAAATCATAGGTAGGCAGGGCACACCATACATCCTACTCAACATACATAGAACTTATGAATAAAACTAGCAACAATACCTTAAGTTACTAAAGAGCAGTTAAGAATTCTTTAGTATAACTAAGGAAGAAGAAAACATAAAGCTATGAAGATTCAGGAATTTTGAGGTGCCTCCATGGGCATATCTCAAAATTAATCTCTACTGATCTATAGCAGCAAGAAGCATGTATTATGAATGAAAACTAGAAGACAACAACAAAGCAAGAAACACTATACCATTCTACCATGTCATGGAATCCATCACCAATCCTTCATCATTCATCAAAAGCATCCAAGAGGTAGTCCAAAAATCATAACACAAGTATGTTCTTCAAAGCTCATATGACCAATATATTGATTCTTCTCTCAAGTTCAGCCTCCTGTTTTACAATGAAACCCATGGAATAAATAGGCTTGAGGAAGGAAAACCTCATGGAGCAACTAGCTATCCCATTGGTCAAGTCAAAATATCTAAACTTGTCCTTGAGGCTTTGCAAAGCCCAAGGCACAAAATATCCCATAAAATATCTAAAAAACTGCTAAAAATGGAAATTATATTGACTTTACATCATTTCCCAAGTGTAAAAATAGCTAAACGCACATTTGGGAAAAGCAGATTTTTGAGGTTCAAAAATTACAAAAATACTTCATATTTATATCTGAAAAAGGTCCCCTGACTTGCTAGAGGCAATTGGCAGCCTTCCCGATGTCGAAATGAGGCTCATGATAGCTCGTTGGAAAGCTCTCTGTGTCTACTTTCCAGCACAACTGAAATCATCTAAATATGATGCCTGGAAGTCCTCCAAAACTGTACCTGTGTGTAAAAAACCAGGAAATAGCAGACTGCTGATATGAGGGGCAGAATGTGCAAAAAGCGAACATTTTTCGCCAATTTGAGGGGGCGAATGATCTCCAAATGCTCTAAAAATCGCTGGTGACCTGCTCATAGAATTATGGCATCCATTGGTATCATCCTCCTCTCTTGACAACTCTTCAAACTGAAATGGCGAAATTATGAGTTTTCGACCAAAAACCCAAAAAATGCCAAAAAACAAAAAGTTGCCGAAATAGGCCCAAAATTGGCATGCATGACCCTCAGGGGTCCATAGCAACATGCTCCGAAGCTGAGGCCAAAATATCAAGGGATGATATGGTTTTCCCTTCTTTCCGTGCTAGGCGCTTCCCCTTTGCCTTCTTCAATTTATCTTGGGCTGCCTTTAGTTTGCGTCGGGCAAACTGATTTAGCTTTTGGAAGTGATGTGTCCTCTTCCTCTGCAGCTCTAAATCTCTGTTCACCCTCTCAAGCTTCATTTCCAAATGTTTGTTAGCTCTCTCAAGCCATGCTTCTTTGTTTTCTTCAATTTCCTGCTCAAGGAGTGCAGTGAGAGGAAAGGCTTGGAGCTGGGCTTGCTCTTCTGCTCTCTGCTTTTCCAAGGCTCTTTTAAGCCCGATGGTCCTAGGCCTCTTCCGCCTAGGCTGGTCTTCCTCCTCCTCCTCATCAAACTCCCCAATGAGCTCTTCTATTCTCGCTTGCGCCCTAGCTGCCTCATTTTTATATTTGATCGCCCGTGCCTCATGAACAGCTGTGTGCACATTCATCTGTTTGTTTTCAATCTCCAAGAAGTGGTTGAAATTCCTTGCCCTTTGAAGATCCTCCTCTAATGCCTCAATTTTCCCTTCCTTATGGATTAGGAGATTTTCAAGAAGGCGGGCCTCATTATCACTGTCATCGCTTTGGATAGGGATGACAACTAATTCACCTCCATGCTTTGTACTTTCTTCAACTTTGCTTTTACCTTTGAAGGCCAATCTTGCGCTTTTCCTCCTTGGCATGCTAGAAGGTGTCCTTTTGGGCGATTTCCTCTTACTAGGAACAATCTTTGTCACTGTTAGGGTGGCAGCTTTAGCCCCTCTTTTCCTCGTTGTGCTGAGCTTTATTATTTTGAGAGGAGGATGCACAACTGATTTACCTTTGACATCTTCCTGAACTTGCTGCTTTTCTTGAGGCTGCTGGATATCTTCTTCTGGCTGTTCACTTTGCTGCCCCTGTTCGCCAACATTAGCTTGCTGCTCTTCATCAATGTCTTGTTCAATTTGTGCCTCAAGAGGTGTCTCAATTTCCTACCCAACTTGTTGTTCTTCATCTGTTGTCTGCTGCTGTTCCTCAATTTGTAATTGCTACTGTTCATCTTGGACCTGCTGTCCTTCACTTCCTATTTGTTGTTGTTCTCCATCATCTAACTGTTGCTTCTCATCTCTTTCCTCTTGTTGACTTGACTGTCCTGTAGACATCCTAAGCCTTCTAGGAGTAGGCCTACTGGAAAAAGGTACCGGGCGATGGACAGGCTGAGTGGGAAAAATATGGGCAGGAGGAACAGTAGCAAAATTTGGATGGCTGATGAATAAATCCCATGAAACCTCTTTCTTCTCTAGCTGGTGTAAGAAGATAATCTTGATCAAAGAATGATGAAAAAGGGAAGGGATTTGCAGAGGTGGGGCCTTCTTCTGGACAGTAGATGCCATCTTCTCTATGCTCTTGAACAAAAAGTAAGGGAGGTTTAGTTGCCTACTTCTAGTAAAATGCATCAATAATCGGACATGGTAGGCATAAATTCGATCAAACCTCCCTTCACAAGTGAAATATTTCATTATGACTTTCATAAGAGGAGCATAGCTGTCAAGGAGATATGAAAAAGGGAAAATAGCAGTGAAAGCCTCTCTATGTTCAGGCTTGATGAATAGCTTGTAATCTTCTAAATCAAGATGAGCCTGTTTAAACCATTTTTCGCCATGATACGGAATCTTGGTGGCCTTGGACACATACCTTGGAGAAATTTTGAAATCAAGACCCGCCACTTGGAAATGTTTTTCTTTGAATCTCAGGGCGCAGAAGTGTGTTAATGGAGAAAAACTCTTGACTTCTTCTATCTTCTGGCAGAAATCTAGGCAGCCTACTTCATGGAAGTTGAAAAGTACAGATGGATGAGCATTAATCTCTTCTGTAGAGATGGGCTCATATCTTTTATGTGGACCGCTCCTGCTGTCTTGCCTTGGAGGCATTTTGACCTGAATATGCTTTGGAAGAGGCAAACTGCCTTCACTGTGTGTAAAATGCCCTGCTGGAATCAAACTGTGTCACTTTACTGCTTTGACAGATAGACAATGTGATTTGGATGTTTTGCAACAAGTTTCTTGTAATACACAGCCTCCGTTCTCTTAAAACTAGCCTTCTACCTTTGAATGTACCTCAGCCAGGCAGATTTCTCAATAGGGTACCATATAGTAAAGAGGAGACAGATTGCTGGGTAATTTTCCTCTTTGAAATCGTTGGAAGATCCTTGGAGAAGCTTGGAGCAGCTTTGTATTTACTTTTGAAAACGCGTTGGGGGCCAAAGAACTGAGCGGCACTTTGTGGTGAAAGGGCGTCGCGCAGTTTACCAACGAGTGGCCTTGTCGGGTCGGGTAGTTGGGTCGGGCGGGCGCCGTGTACAGGCACGTCGCGCGATTGTACAGGTGCGTCGCACGTACACGGGCTGCCTGTGTAAAATCGCCCCCAGGCGCGTCGCGCGAAATGGCAGGCACGTCGCGCGGCCACAAACAAACGGAAAATATTCAATTTGCTCAAAAATTGCTTTGATGCCTGGAGATTGCAGAGGAAAACTAAATTTCTTGCTTGGTGTATTGAAAATGAAAGTTTTTACCTTCGACCCCACTTCTTTAAATGTGTCAAACCCCAATGGTCTTAAAATTTTGAAAAGTAACCTTGGCTTTTAGCTCTGCTTTGTTTAACCTTCGTAACGCTGCCTTGGTGTATTTCTTTGATTTTTGAAATCACATTGACTTCATTTGAGGGGTACTCCCTTTTTGGAATGGTTTCGGCCACAGAAATTATATCCCCTTTAAAAAATGTCAATAAAATTTTCAACTCCTTTTTAAAGAAAACAAACACAGTTTTTCTCAACAGGTCAGAACTCTGTCCATTTAGGCATATAGGTCTGAGGGATGGTTCCTGTTGATTTTGTCTTTTTTGGTGACATTTCAACACCGAAATTCGAACCTTGAATAATAGCTTGATAACTTTCATACCATTTCTGCCACCGTTTTTAATGATGCTGGTGCTATTCCTGGTATAACCCCTTATACCTTTAACCTTTGTGAAGAAAATGCACAGCTTGCTTAGTTTCCGAGAAAATTTAGATTTTGCATTGTCAACTTGTTTTGGCAGCCTTGGTCTTTGACAGCTTCTTCAACCTTTACCTACTGTGGGTGCCAAGTTTACTGCTCTTCTTGGACCTTTGATCTAAGAAAAGCTCATCCTTTCAACATACTTTCTTGCCTGTAGGTGTATCATTTATGATATATCTGTTCTCTGGAATAAAGAAAAACTGTGTTTGTTTCAAATCATCTAAACAAAGACAGTCCATGAAAATAACCTCTTTGCCTATTCATAAACGGTTATGTCTTTTGGGAACAAAACCTGAAATGCCTCCCATCATTTGTGGTGTATATTACGAGAACTCATGAGCAAGAAGAACGAGGGCTCTTTGGGCTCTGATTATCAGTTCCTTTTAATAGTGTAGTGATCTTTCTTTGTAACAGAATCATCCATAATTTCAAACCTGTCCACTCCTTTGACACTTTAGGTGATATTTTAACAAGGAAAAACCATTCAGAATGTGTCAAAGAGCATTTGAAAAGCCTTGAAAACTGTTTTTTCATTCTCAAAAGGGAGGTGGTCTGTCTTTTCCCAACTTGGTTGACAGTCTCTGCTTCCAGGTGATCCATAAGTTTCCTCTTTGATTGTAAGTGCTATATTTTGGTTGCATCCACTAATACTATATTTCTCTGTTTACTTAAAAAGGAGCTCCCTTAGACTTCTTGGCATGTGACAGTGAGGTGACCCCCTTTCCTAAGGAAACTGCCCCTTTTTGTATCAATGGCATACATATTCATATTGTTTCCTGTCCATCATGATGTACATTTTGAAAGACATCTTCCTATGGGTAGGAAAAAACAATATATTTTGAAACATAAACACCATCTTTTACCTGTGCAATGACTTCTATTTTCCTTCTTTGTATCCTTCCACTGCACCTTTTGACCAATCAGTCTTCAACAACATCTAATGCTTTGGCCATCTGCTCATAAATGGAGGAGGCCCTTCACTGAGCAAAGTATCTGAAGTTTATTTGATAAGGCTGCATGACAAGGGTTTGCTTGGATTACGATGGTAAGAAACCAACTTAAAAAACATCAATACTGGCACCTCTACTTGCAATCACCACTATGCTTCAGAAAAAACCCTAGTCAAAGTGTCACTGTCTCACTGTACTTCTCTGAGGGGAACTGAAAAGTCAGCATTTACTTTGGTTAACTTATGACAAATTATTTGAAAGATAGTCTAGGTCAGCACCCTTTGAAAAACAAACAACTTTTCTTCTGCCTGTGTGATGACATGATTTGTTAGAACCTCTTCAAATTGGTCTTGTGGAAAAGCAGGCTCTTTATGATTAGAATTGTTTTCACTCATGATGTGCCTTTCTAAAGTTTAACAATTCACATGATTTGAAAACTTCAAATGACCTCCTTTATCAGACCAAACTCTGTTTTCTTTTGAACTTGCATATTTCAGACTCTATCTCCTGTTATGATCATCACTCATATTCATAAAACCTAGAGATATTGTTTCATTGTTCAGTAAAAGGCAAACCTGGGCTTTTGCAATCTTTAAAGTCAATACTGGCCAGCGCCCTCTGCTTGTAGATGAAGGAGGCGCCCTAACCCTCTGCTTGTAAATGAAGGAGGTTCTGGACCATGAAAATTTACCAGTTTGATGTGACAGTGGTGTCCTTTTCTTACTGTGATTTTCATGCTGAAAGGAAAACTGCAAGGTCTTGATGAGTGACTTTCTGTTTTGCAGACATATCTCAGGCTCATGTTACATTTAGAAGCAGCTGTTCTTCTAACTGTAGATTCAAGAATTTTCTCCTGAGATGAAGTTATATTTCCTGTTCTTTACAGAATCCATAACACACTGTGAAACACCTAATAATCAGCTCGAGACTGTGGTTTATGCAGTGCTGAGACCTAGGGGGTGTGAGTGGCGCGACTTAGAGCTGTTAGTCAATTTCATTTGTAGAGTGGGAGGTCAGTCATGGTTGGTCTGTAGCAGATGGAGGCCTTTTGGCTTTTTGATGATTGCCAAGGGTAAAATGTCTTAAAGCGCCACTTCCTAACATAGGGGAGACTTTTGAAACAGAGTTGGATTTTTCTTTTAAAGCTAATGGGCAAACCAATAGGGCTGAAGCTAGATAGGATAGTGAAAATGAGGTTTTGATTTTGACATGGGTGGACTGAAAAGTAGAAGGGCGGAAAAAGTTTTTAGGAGGGTTTTCTAGATGAAAAATTGACATAAGGAAATCAGCTTCTAGAAAACTCAGCTATAGATATAGTCATCATTAACATGTAAAAAATACTGATGGCTAACAGTCATTACAAGGAAATATTAAGAGTTGGTTTAAAAACCTTCCAGCAGCAAGCATTTTCAGCTTTCATCAATTTTCTCAAGTTTTCCTTGATAGATGTGTTATTGCCTAAATCTACCTCAGGCTGAAGGAAGGCAGAGTCTAGGGTAACATCAAACCACGCTTAACCTGGTAGCTAGCCCTACCAGGTCGAGAAAGGGCTCTCTCCTTGTCAATCTCAGCGAAAAATGATCAATGACGCTTGAGATGACTGAATAAAGGTTGATTTTAGGCTAGGTATATATGTAAGGAGGTTGGATTGGATTTTGAAGGTTTTTTGTTGGATCAAAGGGAAAGGCAGATTTTGGGTTCGGGGATGAGGCCTAGTTTTTGCAGAGTTTTGAATGGGGAAAGGAAGGCAATTGTTTTGATGCTTTGGGTTGAATGAATGGATAGCTCAGACCAGTGAGAAGCTGAAAAGGGTAAGAGGCTTTCAAAAATCCTCTTCAAACAGATAAAAATATGGAAAATTAAACAAAACTCAAGGCAGAGCAAAGCAATCTAATGAATTCCACCTTTATAACTTGTTTGTTTAATTTAAGAGGAAATAAGAAGGAAAATGGTACACATGAAACATCAGTAAACTTACAATCACAGAGAGAAACACACCATCAAAACATAGAGCCACATGGATCCCAAAGAGTGCTGCAAAATCCTGGTCTATTCCTTTGCCAAAATTGCAAAGATGAAATGTACAATGAAGTGCCAAGCAATCCCAAGTGTCCAACACTGAAAATGACTGAAGAATTACAAGATATAGACAAGCCTAGCTCATCCCCATGCCTCTATGGGTCGAGCTCACCATTCTAGGAGCTGTTTCAACCATATCTAAACTAAGAACTGAAAAATAGGCAATGAAACAACTTGCCGCTATAAGGTAGGAAATTGATTCATTCACTTACATTTCACTTTTTTGGTGAATGAATCTACTTAAATGAGTAAAATGTGCCAAAATTACATCAAAGTCATGAAATTACATCAAGAGTTTCACATTTGAAGATGAAAAATTCAAACTGGCCAAAACTAGGTGAAAATCTGAGCTGTTGAGTGAAAACTAGGCCAAAATTCCCAATGCGTCGCGCCTGAAACATTTATGCATCGCACCACTTTGAGGCTGATTTTGAGGGCCTTCCTAGAGTCTAAATTGAGCACAAGATAGCCCGTTGGAGATTCCTACCTGTCTACTTTCCAACCCAAGTGGAATTTCTGAATTTGGTTTCCATTTGCCCCTCCAAAAATCAAATCTTCCAACACTGCTTCCTGTGTGTCCAAAAAGTGGCAGAAAGGCCATTTTTAAGGTGTTTTTGACCCTTCAGGCAACCCAAAACTTGTCAAAATATTTAGGTAATGGGTAGGCATGCATAAATTTTCATGAAAAATCTAGAAATGCAAAGTTTTCTTCAAGAGGAGCTGCCAATTATAAGCGCGCGCCAGGTGGCGCTACGCGTCGGGCAGAAAAATCTGTGTTAAGGCCAAAAAAATCAAAATTGACAAAAAGTTTCCCAAATTTCTTGAAATTTGGGCTGAATGTCCACCATCAAATGCTATGCTGGGCCAAAGAAGCTTCAGCCAAAATTTGGAGTCTATCATGCCTTTTGCGACGCTTTAGTGCCCTCTCTAGCTTTGCCTTCAGGATTTTGATTCGCGCCTTGCAAACATGATTTCGCACCCAATAATGGTTCTTCATGTTCCTTAGCATGTTCTTTTCCTTGTTTGCCTTCACCAATAGCTTTTGGTCTCCTTGGTGCATGCAATTCAGTTGTGGAGTCACTGTCTCGGTAATAAGAGGTATATGTCTCCATGATGTCCAAGGTCTATGCAAGGTGTATGTTGGCTTGGATGACAATGAGAATTTTGGTGTTTTGATTTGATTGCCAAATATATGGGAATATAGGAGGGAATATGAGAAATAGGGTAGTAGGAACAATGAACTTTTATCAAGTGGAATTTTCTTTTTGAAAACTTGTGATTTGATAAATTTAGGGACAAGGGACAGCCACTTGACTTCTTGGGATAAACTTGGGATTTGAGGGAAATTCACAAATGATATGGGGACAATGGGAATAGGATATGGATAATTGACTTTAGGGATGTAAGGTGAAATAGGAAAAGGGGACTGTGGCGAGAAAATGAACAGTGAGGAGATGGAAAAAACAAGGTGGGGAATGGAAGAGTTTGACACAAAAATGAGAATGAGAATGGGAGAGAAATGATCAACTTTAGGAATGTAAGGGGATAGGGGATGAGCTGTTATGATAAGATAATAGTGAGGGGGTGGAAAAAACAAGGTGGAGAATGGAAGTGTTTGGCACAAAACAAGTTTTAAAATCCTAGGAGAAATCTTAAAACAAGAGAATAGGGTTTTGAGTTTGTGTATTCAAATCTTCATAATCAATCTCATAATCAACACCAAGCACGAGCTATGAGCAATATAGGAGTGGCTTTGACTTACTTCAACATGGAGCAACCGAGAAAATTTGATATTGGAGAAGAATGGAAATTTTTTTATGTTTTGGCTCAATGCACTGCGCAGCCAACCCAGTGCGCCACGCCCCTCCAATGCACCGTGAAGGAGAAAATATACACACAGGGAAACAACCCTATGCGCCGCGCTCGCCCGATGCGTCGCACCGGCTGCCCAATGCATCGCGCTTGGAAACTTGACACAGTCCGACCTCCAAACTTCTTCCTTTACTCCTCACGGGTTCTCCTTGGCTCACTACTATATTTTGGCATACAAATGAAGTCTCGAAACATGAAAATATCTTCTATGCCAGGGATTTTGATTTTCTTTTCAAAAAACCCACTTTGCAATGTTTCAACTTTTGACACTTTTCAAAAACTCTGTTTTGCTTCCTTTTTTATTTTTAACTGAATGATGAGATTTTTCACACTAAACCACCATAAATTCTGAGAAAAACTCTTCACTTGCAATGGAAAAACTCTTAACTTACTTGCACACCACAAATTTGAGCACATTTGGAAATTTTGGAGAAGTTTATGGTGAAATTGGGCTTGCAGCTCTATGCGTCGCACCACAAGCCCAATGCATAATTCCCTATTGAAGGAGTCTTTTGGAGACCTTTCCGGTGTCAAAATTTGGCGTGGGATAGCTTGTTGGAAAGCTTATTGAGTTTAATTTCCAACCCAACTGGAATTTTTCAATTTGGAGTTCATTTACTCTGTCAAAAAGCAAATCTCTCAAGACTGGTCAAAATGTGAAAAATGAGGCTGCCTCAAGGCAGAGTGCTATTGCAGTCAACTTTTGAAGGTCTTCCTCAACTTCAAATTGAGCTCATGATAGCTCATTGGAAATATATTTGTGTCTAGTTATCATTTGACTCATAAAGCAAGTCATTTGGCGAACCAAGCTAGGAGAAATCTGGATTTTCCCAAGGTCACTTCAAAGGTGTAGCAATTCTCCTGAGGCAATTGTATTTTTGACATTTCTCTAAAACCGTGACACCTGTGTAAAAAGTGAAGAAGGTTTTTATTCCTTGGCCTATTTTGGACAAAACAATCTCTCATTTTTCCCAAATTCATCTTTTATTGCTCGGAAACGTCATTGGAGTAAAACCTATCCCAATGTGTGGAATAAGGGATTTGTCGAAATGAAGCGAAATGAAGGGGACAAGGGGCTTCTAAATTCTTGAGAAAAATTTTGGAAGTAGGGAGGGATGTTAGGAAGCAGGGGAAAGTGTAATTTCAGAGATTGAGTGAGGAGAAGGGGTCAAAAAGGGCAAAACACAAGCCTAGCCTAGAAAATTGCCAAGTTGTAGCAAGAAACTAGGGTTTGTGCGAAAATGAGGAATTTGAGGGATCTCAGTGATGGGAAGTGTTTAATAAGGTAAATTAAGGATAGGGGAAGGTGTATGAACATCAGGATGCAAGTTTTGCTGATGATTTGACCATCCAAGAGAAATTACCTTCAAAACCCTAGGAGAGGGAAATGAACCTTACCTGGGCACAACTGAAGCATGAACAAGGTGTAAAATGACCCTTTGGAATCTGGCATGATGATGAAAACCCTTTGAATGATGGTACACTCAGCTGAATGGTGACATGGACTGAAATTTGGACAACTTTGACAGGAGTAAAAGCAAACCCTAGACCTAATACCTAGTGACCAAATTTTACTTGAAGACTCACTGAAATGACAAAATTTGACCTTGACACCTTAAAATCACTTTGTAAGAGCATTTTTGATCACTGGAGGAAGGTTGAAAAGACTGACACTAACATTGGCTCCAATGGGGATGGTAGCTCCTTGGAGGTGCCAAGAACTGCAGATCTTTGGGAGAGCAGACAAGTGCCTTCATCCATTGGGCAATGGAATAAAAAAATCAAGCTGAAATGCATGACTAAAAATTCATGACTTGACGACACAAATTTACTCTCACTCAACTAAGAACTGACTCGATACTTAAACACAACCGACAAACTGGAAATATGCTCAATATGAAGCTTATTCAATACAACCTACTCTAGTTGTTCCAGTCATCACCTAATCAAGTGAAATGAAACAACCAATGCAACCAGGTAAGTATCCCGGCTGCTATTTGAATTCTCTGCAAGTGCTCGCTCATGAATAACAAGAGAGAACTACTGAAAGGCAAATCCCATGAAAACTTGTGAACAGATCCTTTGAATGATATGGATTCTCTATCCGCCTCCAAAAACACTACATAAGGATCTTGAAATTCATGCACACTGGGACTTAGCTCATCCAATGGATTACTTTTCTTCTCCTCATACATGAATGCAAACTTTGTTTTGAGCTTTGTGATGAGACTCCTGCTAAAAGTGACAAAGAAACCGACTGCCGGATCAAGTTTGTATCAATACACGTTTCAAGCTTACATATAGTCAATGGAGAAAGGCTTTGACTGCAGACATCATCCAACACATCAGCTATTGGATCGTGAAAAACTTGAAAAGACTGCTGCAACCCATTTTCTATTGGTTCCGATGAGATTACATGATTTTCTACAAGCTGCTCATTTGAAGATTTACTATGCAATTTACCCTTCAAAAACTGGAATGATTCAAAACAAAATGGTACGGAATCATCTTGTATCATTTGATCATATGTGCCAGCTTCCAAGTCCTCATCTGCAACTTGAAAATCAATGGCATTCGGGGGCTGCAAATCTAGATATGAGAAGTCTTGAACAAGGTTTTCATTGCCCTCAAGATGGTCCAAATCAAGACTTGTCGACAATTGATTTCGGATTGCATGGAAGTTATCTCTGATGAACTGAAATGAATCAAAACAAAAAGGCAAAGATCCTTTACTTACTTCAAAAATTGTTGCACTTTCCTCATCATTGTCATAGCTGATATGCATCGGTTGATCACTGTACTCAAGCTGCTGAAAGTGAACTTCCTCCTTCCACAAACTAGCTGCTGATTTGTCTGCAAGATTAGCTTCTGTTTGGAGAACATAATCATCATCGTACTGATCAAACTGAGGCAAATCATCAATATAAAACACATCATCAAGCATACATGTCAAACCAACAGATCTCTCTTCTCCAAGATGATCTACAAAATAATCATTATCAGATCTATGACAACTGGGATAAGAAACAAAATGTTTTGGATCGCAACTTGTTCTTCTTCAATCATCGAGCCATGGGCTTGAACATTATACTCATTCCTTGTGGTGATCTTTTGCATCATCTCTTCCACTGCACTTATCAAAATGTCAAGCTTTACCTCTAGAGATGTCGATTTCTTCGGATCTATGTTTTTCATCTCTTCTTCCTTCAACTTTGCCCTTCGAATCCGCAAATGAGCCTCTACATCTACTGCACTGTTCTGCATCTCCTCAAGTGTTTCAAGATTCCTTTCTCTCATCTGAAACTCCATTTCTGGATCAAAGGCACCCGGGTAGTGTAAGAGAGCAGATACAGGAGGAGGTCTTATATTAACTAGCATCGAATAATAAACTTGGTTAAATCTGGCATAAAACTATTGTACTCTCTCCCCTGGTAGTCTTTTCAGCTGATTATACTCTTCTATAATCAAGAAAGGGTTTTGTCTGATCACCCATCTGTCGAGGAAAACTTTGACGAACTGCTGGAAATCTGAGATGCTCTCATCAGGCAGGGCTTTGAACCAACTCTTGACTTGGCCTTGAAAAGAAAGAGCAAAAAGCCTAATACTGACATCCTCTTCATCAACTTCAAAAAGGTCAAGAAAAGACTCAAAATTCAGAACATGTCTCTCAGCAATGATGTTGTCACGTTCACCATCAAACCTCGGCAAATAAAGGTAATAATTTGCAGGGAAAGCATGGAGTATAGGAGGTAAGATCAGAGGCTTGTATCGATCTGGAATTTTACAAGGTATAGGGGTATGTATAGAAGGTATAGAATCAATCTTGGTCTCTTGAGGTTCATTAGTTTGAAGATGGTCATCACAAGATTCGGAAGAAAGGTCTTGATCAAGCTCAAAAGCATGCAAATCTTTGGTATTCACAATCTTCAAAGGGAAGGAATCAAATGCAGGCCGAGGATCTTTTCTCAAATACAATATACTTTGCAAAGCCTTCTTGATATTCTCGGGAAAAGAGAAGAAATAATTTATGAAAAAGAACAAAATGTCTTGGATGAAATTCCAACTTGAATACCTGATCTTTCCATATTGTCCTTTCATGTTTCTGCTGGTCAGGTTCATCCTCCAGTGGAGTCCTTGGATCTGATCTCGAAATTGATTTAGAGTCGCCAGGTGAATGATTTCAGCCTTCCGGTGTATGATCGTTGTCCACCATCAACAATCAGATCTGAACTTGATTACATTTTATTGAGGAAACCAGATGTTCAATTCATCAACTAGACCAGAGATTGACTGAAGCAGCATTCATCTACTTTTGCTAATGGAAAGCAAGAGCGTTTCGAAGGCTACCTGGCTAACTTCAGGCTCCGTCTATAGTTTATAAAGCAAACAAAAAACTTTTCTCCCCAGTATGGTCACCACTATGTTATTGCCTAAATCTACCTCAGGCTGAAGGAAGGCAGAGTCTAGGGTAACATCAAACCACGCTTAACCTGGTAGCTAGCCCTACTAGGTCGGGAGAGGGTTCTCTCCTTGTCAATCTCAGCGAAAAATGATCAATGACGCTTGAGATGACTGAATAAAGGTTGATTTTAGGCTAGGTATATATGTAAGGATGTTGGATTGGATTTTGAAGGTTTTTTGTTGGATCAAAGGGAAAGGCAGATTTTGGGTTCGGGGATGAGGCCTAGTTTTTGCAGAGTTCTGAATGGGGAAAGGAAGGAAATTTTTTTGATGCTTTAGGTTGAATGAATGGATAACTTAGACCGGTAAGAAGCTGAAAAATGTAAGAGGCTTTCAAAAATCCTCTTCAAATAGATGAAAATATGGAAAATTAAACAAAACTCAAGGCAGAGCAAAGCAATCTAATGAATTCCACCTTTATAACTTGTTTGTTTAATTTAAGAGGAAATAAGAAGGAAAATGGTACACATGAAACATCAGTAAACTTACAATCACAGAGAGAAACACACCATCAAAACATAGAGCCACATGGATCCCAAAGAGTGCTGCAAAATCCTGGTCTATTCCTTTGCCAAAATTGCAGAGATGAAATGTACAATGAAGTGCCAAGCAATCCCAAGTGTCCGACACTGAAAATTACTGAAGAATTACAAGATATAGACAAGCCTAGCTCATCCCCATGCCTCTAGGGGTCGAGCTCACCATTCTAGGATCTGTTTCAACCATATCTAAACTAAGAACTGAAAAATAGGCAATGAAACAACTTGCCTCTATAAGGTAGGAAACTGATTCATTCACTTACATTTCACTTTTTTGGTGAATGAATCTACTTAAATGAGTAAAATGTGCCAAAATTACATCAAATTCATGAAATTACATCAAGAGTTTCACATTTGAAGATGAAAAAGTCAAACTGGCCAAAATTAGGCGAAAATCTGAGCTGCTGAGTGAAAACTAGGCCAAAATTCCCAAGCGCCTGAAATCTCTATGCGTCGTGCCACTTTGAGGCTGATTTTGAGGGCCTTCCTAGAGTCCAAATTGAGCACAAGATAGCTCGTTGGAAATCCCTACCTGTCTACCTTCCAACCCAAGTGGAATTTCTAAATTTTGTTTCCATGTTCCCCTCCAAAAATCAAATCTTCCAACACTGCTTCATGTGTGTCCAAAAAGTGGCAGAAAGGCCATTTTTAAGGTGTTTTTGACCCTTCAGGCAACCCAAAACTTGTCAAAATATTTAGGTAATGGGTAGGCATGCATAAATTTTCATGAAAAATCTAGAAATGCAAAATTTTCTTCAATAGGAGCTGCCAATTATAAGCGCGTGCCAAGTGGCGCTATGCGTCGGGCGGAAAAATCTGTGTTAAGGCCAAAAAAATCAAAATTGACAAAAAGTTTCCCAAATTTCTTGAAATTTGGGCTGAATGTCCACCATCAAATGCTATGCTAGGCCAAAGAAGCTTCAGCCAAAATTTGGAGTCTATCATGCCTTTTGCGACGCTTTACTGCCCTCTTTAGCTTTGCCTTCAGGATTTTGATTCGCGCCTTGCAAACATGATTTCGCGCCCAATATTGGCTCTTCATGTGCCTTAGCATGTTATTTTCCTTGTTTTCCTTCACCAACAGCTTTTGGTCTCCTTGGTGCATGCAATTCAGTTGTGGAGTCACTGTCTCGGTAATAAGAGGTATCTGTCTCCATGATGTCCAAGGTCTATGCAAAGTGTATGTTGGCTTGGATGACAATGAGAATTTTGGTGTTTTGATTTGATTGCCAAATATATGGGAATATAGGAGGGAATATGAGAAATAGGGTAGTAGGAACAATGAAATTTTATCAAGTATAATTTGCTTTTTGAAAACTTGTGATTTGATAAATTTAGGGACAAGGGACAGCCACTTGACTTCTTGGGATAAACTTGGGATTTGAGGGAAATTCACAAATGGTATGGGGACAATGGGAATAGGATAGGGATAATTGACTTTAGGGATGTAAGGTGAAATAGGAAAAGGGGACTGTGGTGAGCAAATGAACAGTGAGGAGATGGAAAAAACAAGGTGGGGAATGGAAGAGTTTGACACAAAAATGAGAATGAGAATGGGAGAGAAATGATTGACTTTAGGAATGTAAGGGGATAGGGGATGAGCTGCTATGATAAGATAACAGTGAGGGGGTGGAAAAAACAAGGTGGAGAATGGAAGTGTTTGGCACAAAACAATTTTTAAAACCCTAGGAGCAATCTTAAAACAAGAGAATAGGGTTTTGAGTTTTTGTATTAAAATCTTCATAATCAATCTCATAATCAACACCAAGCACAAGCTATGAGAAATATAGGAGTGGCTTTGACTTACTTCAACATGGAGCAACCAAGAAAATTTGATATTGGAGAAGAATGGAAATTTTTTTATGTTTCGGCTCAATGCGCTACGCAGCCAACCCAATGCGCCGCACCCCTCCAATGTGTCGCGCAAGAGAAAATCTACACACAGGGAAACGACCCTATGTGCTGCACTCGCCCGATGCGTCGCGTTGGCTACCCAATGCGTCGCACTTGGAAACTTGACACAGTATGACCTCCAAACTTCTTCCTTTACTCCTCACGGGTTCTCCTTGGCTCACTACTATCTTTTGGCATACAAATGAAGTCTTGAAACATGAAAATATCTTCTATGCCAAGGATTTTGATTTTCTTTTCAAAAAACCCACTTTGCAATGTTTCAACTTTTGACACTTTTCAAAAACTCTGTTTTGCTTCCTTTTAGCTTTTTAACTGAATGAGCTTTTGCACACTAAACCACCATAAATTCTGAGAAAAAATCTTCACTTGCAATGGAAAAACTCTTAACTTACTTGCACACCACAGATTTGAGCACATTTGGAAATTTTGGAGAAGTTTATGGTGAAATTGGGCTTGCAGCTCTATGCGTCGCGCCACAAGCCCAACGCGTCACGCCCTTTTGCAAGAGACTTTTGGAGAACTTTCCAGTGTCCAAATTGGGTACGGGATAACTTTTTGGAAATCTTATTGAGTCTACTTTCCAACCCAACTATAATTTTTCAATTTTGAGTTTATTTACCCTGTCAAAAATCAAATCTCCCAAGACTGGTCAAAATGTGAAAAATGAGGCTGCCTCAAGGCATAGTGCTGTTGCAGTCAACTTTGGAAGGTCTTCCTCAACTCCAAATTGAGCTCATGATATCTCATTGGAAATATCTTTGTGTCTAGTTATCATTTGACTCATCAAGCAAGTCATTTGGCCAACCAAGCTAGGAGAAATCCTGATTTTCCCAAGGTCACTTCAGAGGTGCATCAATTCTCCTGAGGCAACTGTATTTTTGACATTTCTCTAAAACCGTGACACCTGTGTAAAAATTGAAGGATTTTTTATTCCTTGGCCTATTTTGGACAAAAACCTCTCTCATTTTTCCCAAATTCATCTTTTATTGCTCGGAAACATCATTGGAGTAAAACCTATCCCAATGTGTGGAATAAGGGATTTGTCAAAATGAAGCGAAATGAAGGGGACAAGGGGCTTCTAAATTCTTGAGAAAATTTTTGGAAGTAGGGAGGGATGTTAGGAAGCAGGGGAAAGTGGAATTTCAGAGATTGAGTGAGGGGAAGGGGTCCAAAAGGGCGAAACACAGGCCTAGCCTAGAAAATTGCCAAGTTGTAGCAAGAAACTAGGGTTTGTGCGAAAATGAGGAATTTGGGGGATCTCAGTGATGGGAAGTGTTTAATAAGGTACATTAAGGATAGGGGAAGGTGTATGAACATCAAGATACAAGTTTTGCTGATGATTTTTCCATCCAAGAGAAATTACCTTCAAAACCCTAGGAGAGGGAAATGAACCTTACCTAGGCACAACTGAAGCATTAACAAGGTGTAAAATGTCCCTTTGGAATCTGGCATGATGATGAAAACCCTCTGAATGATGGTACACTCAGCTGAATGGTGACATGGACTGACATTTGGACAACTTTGACAAGAGTAAAAGCAAACCCTAGACCTAATACCTAGTGACCAAATTTTACTTGAAGACTCACTGAAATGACAAAATTTGACCTTGACACCTTAAAATCACTTTGTAAGAGCATGTTTGATCATTGGAGGAAGGCTGCAAAGACTGACACTAACAAGATGGGTAGTCCTAGGAAATGTCTTCCTCGCCTTAAAAGAATACCAGAATTTGAGAAGACAACCAGGAGAGACAGTACAAATATTTTCAGCCAAGTTCAATAAGGTATATAATGCGATACCTTCTGAGCTAAAACCACCCTTGGGATGGGCCCTATTGCACTATCTGAGTTCTTTTGACCCTGAGATGGAATTCCATATAAGAGAAAGAGAGCCTTCGAGCCTGGAGGAAATGCAAAGCATAGCAATTACTATCGAATACAACTTGTGGTGCGGGGAGGAAAGATTAAAAGCAATAAAGAAGGACCAAGCAGAGAAAAAAAGGAAGATCTCTTTAGAAAACAAGCTAGAAATATTGATAGAGACAGCCAACACCTTGCTAAGCATGGAAGAGGAAGAATATGAGGTTGAAACTAGAAATGATGATTGGAAAATACCTACACCTTGTCCTCAGGAAAAGCAAACCAGATCACTGCAAGACATGAGTTACATGCAAAGCATATATGATAAGCAAGAGTTTAAATCAGAAAATGAACTTGCAGATTATTTTGAAGAAAGACTTGCTGAGAGTCCAGAAGGTTTGATTGGTAACACTGCTTATAATTATTATTTTCCTAGTTTTGATCTATCTGATGATGATTTTTTTCCAAAGGGAAACTAAGCTTGCAGGACTATCATCAGTAGATTTATGGGAAGAAGATCATGACCAGCAACTCCGAGAAAGCAATGAGCCAACGTAGGCCATCTATGATACTAATGAAGAAAGTGTTGAAATCCTAATAGCAGACGAAGATTCATTGAATCTTCACTCTGCTTTATATCACATCATCAGTAATAATTTCCATGAAGCTGGAAGACAACAGCTTTTCAGCGTAGAGGATGAGGAAGAAAGCAATGAAGAAACTCTTGAGCAAGCTGAATATACTGAACCTTCTCTTGAAAAGGTTGAGGTAATCAAAGAGACCCCTGCTCAAGAATATGTTAATCTTTTCACAGAGCTCCGCACACCAAATCAGAATATCTCAAAGCTACAAGAGGACAAAGTTGCAACATATGATGAGTCCTCCAGTTCAGATGATGATGAAGATAAGGGAGTTTCTCTTTCTTAAGAGAGTCTTGTTCATGATCTAGTGGAAGAGGAGGAAATCCTGGTTGAAGCATACTTGCTAAATACTCACAACCAGGTATCATTTCAAGATCCTTATGCCCATTTCCTACAGACATTCAGAGAAGGATCAAAGGTCATTTTGAGAAGCTTGTTGCAGATAACAAGAAACATCTTTGAAGCTATTATTAAAAAACAAAGGGAATGGGAGTGGCCCTGCCTATCCAGCATGCTCAAAGAGATGAGCAGAAAATACCAGTCATGGGATCGTCTGATTGACTGGATGTATTGGAAAAGAGAGTTTGTAAGCTAGACATTGTAAATATATCAAGTTAGAGTAGGATAGGTAGGAAGTCTCAATAAATCTCAGCCTGTGAGCATTTAGTCAGTTGTTTTAATTTCTGCAAAGTCCAGCAAACCAGACAGTCTAATCCTAGTTTGGCTATGTTTCAATTTCTGTCTTAGAATGTAGAGAAAGAAATCCGCCAGACAGTTTAATCCTGGCAGACATTAGTTTAGGTAGAGAAGCTATGAGGCCAACTTCTTAATCTGGTCTCATGGAGTGATAAGGGTAGAAGTAGATAGGTTTATTTTCCTGTTTGAAAAAAAATTGATGATGAAAAGGTCTGCAAGTCTAAATGCACCTTGAAGAAAAAATGTTAGGACAGTAGGATGGGTAGGTAGTTGTTTGAGAAGATGTTTTCTGCTGATTTAATATCCACCATGATTGTGGCAGCTGATCCAAGAAAATAAAAATATGTGCCAAGTACCAGGCATCTGGCCTACTTCCAAAGATTATTTTCTGATATTCTTGACACCTTCAGGAAGATGCCATCCCCATGTGGAGCCACTGTTAGCCACCTATAAATTTTTGACAAGAAAATAGGTGGCTAAATATGTCTTGAGTCTTCAAGAGAAACATTTCCCTTGAAAATATTTCATCCTTGAAGCCTCCATGTGTCTTTTTCCATTTGAAAAAATCTTCACTGTTGTTTCCATTGAAAAGCCTCACTATTTGTGAAAGAAACTACTGTAAAAAAGGCTCCCATTTCCTCCATTTCATCCCCTCAAAATCCCCATTTTTCATCCCTTTTCCCCTCACTAAATTTCCTCCAAAATCCCTTCATGAGCCCTCCATCTCATCCTAAAACCCTTTTAAACCTCATAATACCCTTTATCTAGTTTAAAAATGCCTTCTTTCATTTACCGGAAGTCCTTTCCAAGCCTTAAAAACCTTGTTTTAAGCCCAAAAATCACCTTTTTACATTATATAGGACCTAAGCCCTTGAGGGCTTATTTCCTTAGCTCTCCGCCTCATGTAACCTGGTGCTAGAACCAGGCGCTAGCCCTCAGGTGCTAATCACAATCGGAACTTTCGATTGGCGCATTTTCCTTTGTTCCTCCAAAAATCTCCGATGCGATTAGTTTTCCTCTTCTCTATCTCCACTGCAATCTCCACCGTTGATCTACATAGATTGACGGCTATCACGCTTTATTCATCTCCACCCATAACCCCTTTCCATTACCCCTTCACTTGAATATTGATCGTCGATATTTCTGAAGATCCAACAGCCCTCGCATAATCGCACAATCGCATAATCGCAAAAGCTTGATCTCTCGCTTTCAACCTCCGCCATTTTGCGATCCCCGATTAAACCTTAACCATAGATCTTTCCAGATCCGATGGCCAGCACTAAATCACATCGCGCCCATCCACCATGTTTCCCTTTTCCTGTGCGATCCTCCGATCCAATCTTGACCATCCATCCCTACAGATTCGACAGGTGAGATATAATCGCACTCCGCTCATAATTCTCCATCGTTACCCCACCGATTTAGTTTCCATCGTCAATCTTGTTCCAGATCAGATGGCTGGCGCTTAATCGCGCATTGCAAAATCTTAAGTGCCATCCCTTCGCCTCCTTCAATCTGCGATCCCTGATCAAATCTCGACCGTTCATTTTTACAGATCCGACGGCCAGGATCTAATCGCATCGCACTTTTTCTGTCTATCCACCAAGGGTTGAATCATTTCTCCGACGCAATATTAGCCGTTAAATATTTTAATCCAACGGTCCTGATGTGTGTTCATCTCCGCTCATTTCCCATTCAACTGTTTCCCATCAAGCGATCCTGGCCGTTGATTACTCTAATTTGATGGCTCTGATCTAACCTCTCCTCCCCCCACTTTCATCCATCTGACCTTTCTAAACGACTTCACGAAAGGATCTCAGCCGTAGATCTCTGTTGATTAATATAAATCAACGGTCCTGTTTTAACTTCGCCTCCCAACTGCCCAAATCATTTCTGAGCCCATTTTCAACAGGATTTTCTTCACTTTATTTGTTTTTTGTAGGCTTTAAAGGGATGTGTACCCACCCCATCTCACAGTCATAGACAACGTTTTTTAGAGTGCAGAGCTCTATTTTTAGAACTAAAGATTGTAGGGAAGACTCCTGAAGAGGTTAAAAACACGATTTTATCAAAGATCAGGCTATAAAACCCTGATCCAAAAACCTCCAGCACCATTAAACCTACACATGCACCAGAAAGAGTTAGCAGAAGTAGAAGGGAGTATCAGTGAAGGAAATTAAAGGATTAAGACTCCTTATTGAAGATTTGACGCTTATAATCCGATGCTCAAAGGACAAGGACACAGATGAAGACCATAAAGATGATTAAGAGGCTTAATGAAGCCTAAAACACATGAAACAAGCCATATATGTGTTTTAATATTAGCGGAATGATTTTTCTCCAAAAGGACTAGCTACATCACTTCTGCCATCTTCCATCGAACACCAGAACCATTATTACACTGACAAAGGCCTTAAGAACTGTCAGGATAGCAAGTATGGAAGTATGGAGGCCTGCAGACCTTCTAGCCACATTACTTCTTTCAGAAGGCAAAACAAAGTACCATGCAGCCAGAGTACTTCAGAGGAACATACCTGAAGTTATTACCAAGGACTTCTAGACCAGGCTACAGAGTACACACAGTTAATGAAGAGCCATTATGCAGAATGGGCACTCGACCTTCTTCTCCTATGTCATAATGAAACAATTAAGTTTACATCTACTCCTGCTATCACTCATTCTCCTATAAGAACTCCTGAAAAATACATTGTTGTGGTTGGTTGATAGATATTTTATCGACTATTAGAACTGTTATTGGGAGAAGTAGCTAAGTAGTCTGTAATTTAGTAGGCTGGGAGGAGAAATTTTGGATTGTAAAAACCATTGAGCTCAAAGTATGTGACTGGCTTTGCACATCAATTGAACAAGCAAATTTTATAGGATCCTGGTCTATATTACTGGTGATGTTTTTCTTACTGCAATTGTCTCATTTCATGCTTTTCATATTGTCCATCATTCTCTGATAAGAATCAGTAAGCTAGCTTAGGATATACTACTGCAAAGTACCCTAATGCTTCCTTCTCTTCTTATCTTTGATGTTTTCTACTAATTGTATGTTTGAGAAAAAATTTAGCATAATTTAACCAGTATAGAAGTTGGCCTTGTCCATGCTTACTGATGTATGAATTTAAATTTTTTTTCCTTAGGTGTTCTTGTTTGGCTTCAACTGGAGGAATTAGGATACTAGGGATTTAGAGTTAGCCCTGTCCACTAGGGTCCTTTTCCAATAATTTGGCCTTTCTAAGATCCCTTTGAGCTAGTGTCAAAAGCATTGAAGGTTAAAAGTCCTTCTCTGATCTTAGTCCTTGCTCTGCGTTTAATCTTTAATGTTTTCTACTATTCTGAAGGTAGTTATGAGGACTGTTGGAATGTCTTCCTTGAGAGTATGCTGAAAGCAGGTCTGGATTTAAATGACATCTGACCTGATCTTAAGCTACCATTTGTTCCTTTATTGAGAGTTTCCTTTGAAGTATGTCAAAAGCAGGCCTAGATTTAAATGACATCTAACCTGATCTTAGGCTGCCCTTAGGTTTCTTTTTTTTCTTTCACCCGCTCTTAATGTTCCATTCCACCATCTATCTAAAAAATCCTTTGATATAGATAACTTTCCCTATGGAAACCCTTAGATGGTTGTTATGTGAATTAAACCCTTTCATGACTCCATAGCCCAATGGATTGGCACTTCTCTTGACTTTTCTTCCCATGATGAAACATCCTTCTATTTAGTTCCTTACTTCCATGACCTTCTCAGTTTATGATCTCCAACCAAACAACCCAACAAATCTAAACCCCTATGCTTCATACCTAGCCTAATACCTCAATTTGAGCCTTAAAGATATATCATTATTTACATTTATAGAGATATCCCTCTCTAGATCCAAGAGGGCTAGATCCTAGGATCCCAAAGTGGTTTGATGTTGTCTAGTCTTTTGGTCTTGCCAATCTGGCCAAAACACTGGAACCACAACACATACCATTGCATACATTAAGCTTCCAACTACTGATGCATATGGAACTTTCGACATGTAGTCCATTTCTTCTTTGGTCTTGGGGCACATATCCTTACTAAGTTTGAAATGGCTAGCAAAAGGTGTACTAATTGGTTTTGCATTCTGCATATTAAATATTTTCAACACCTTTTGAATGTACTCATTCTGAGACAGTGTTAATTTGCGATTTTTCCTGTCTCTAGTTATTCTCATACCAAGGATTTTTTTGCAGCTCCCAAATCCTTCATTGCAAATGAATTTGCCAATTTTATTTTGAGCACATTTATTTCCTGCATGTTAGACCATGCAACAAACATGTAATCTACATACAATAACAATATAATATAGCTGCCATCATTTTTCTTTTTCAAGTAAACACAATGATCAAAGTGACATCTAGTATAACCTTGTTCAGACATGAACTTGTCAAATTTTAGATACCACTGCCTTGGAGCCTGTTTTAAGCCATACAAGCTCTTCTTTGACCTGCATACTAATTTTTCTTTTGCTTTGACCTCATATCCTTCTGGTTGCTCCATATAGATATATTCCTCCAAATTTCCATGGAGAAATGTTGTCTTTACATCTAACTGTTCAAGATGTAAATCTTCCCATTGCTCTGAAGACTTAAAATAGTTTTGATTGAAGTCATCTTAACAACAAGAGAAAATATTTCATCAAAATCAATACCTTTCTTCTGTGCAAACCCCTTCACCAAAAGTCTACCTTTGTACCTCTGTTTTCCTCCATCTTCTTCCTTAAGCCTATAAACCCATTTATTTTGCAATTTTGTTTTACCTGTAGGCAACCTGACTAAGTCCCAAGTCTAGTTATGTTTTAAGAAGTCCATCTCTTCTTCCATGGCTAGCTCCCACTTCTTCTTGGTTTCAACGTGCATTGCTTCTTCATAACATTCGGGTTCACCAGAAACAATCAACAAGAAATAATATAATGAAGGATAGTATCGTTCAGGGGGTCTACTTATCCTGGTAGATCTTTTGACACCACTTTCAGGTGTTTGAGGTGCATGTTGCTGTTGTGGTGGTTGTTGTTGTTGTGGCTGTTGATTATTATTATTTTTAGGCACCTTTACTTTTTCTTTGATCTCATCAAGAACTGTGTATTATTTGTTTTCTTTTTCCTTTTTCTTTTCTTGCAAATGATTCTTATACAAGACCTTTTCATTGAATATTACATCTCTGCTCCTAATGATTTTCTGATTTTCATAATCATATAAGCGATAACCAAAATCCCTAACACCATATCCAATAAAGGTAAATTTCTTTTATTTTGCCTCAAGCTTTGTTCTGTTTTCTTTATTAATATGGACAAAGGCCTCACATCCAAAAGGCTTTAAAAAAGAGTAGTTTACCTCTTTACCTGTCCATGCTTCCTCTGGAATACCACCATCCAAGGAACTTGAAGGCCCTCTATTTATTAGATAAACAACAGTATCTATAGCATCTGCCCAAAATTTTAAAGGAAATTCTGCATGAAATATCATGCACCTTGCACACTCCATGATTGTGTTGGATGTGGAGCCTGATTATCTTGTTTACTTTGTATCACAGCATTGGACCCCTGTACCTTAAAAGGGGCGGCAACGCCGCTTGTAGTGTGTTTGCCGTGGGGGGGGTCGGGGGGGGCGGCGGCACCGAGCCCCCTGGCGGGGGGGGCTTTCGGGCAGCGCCCCCGAAGCTAAAAACAGATGTAAAATTGCCTTGCAAAAGTATAGTAATTTCTAGTCAATCTGGGCCGTTCATAGGCAAATGATCTGACGGTAGAAGTTATGTTTAGATTAGGGTTTCTTGCCCTAGAAGGCAACCCCTCGTTTTGATGAGGGTATTGTATTGCGACTGTGTATTGTATGTGTATTCTCGGAGCGAGAAACAGAGAGGGAGACTGTGAGAGAACAAAGGATATTATAGCGGATCTGCTGTAGGTTGTGTCTCTTCATTTTGCTGGATAATAGAAAGGAAGGACTGGCTGTTCGGGGTGGATGTAGCCCAAACTGGGTGAACCACGTATATCTGTGTCTCTCTGGTTTTATGTGTTTTGTGTGCTTATATTTTCCGCATATTTTTATGTGTTGCATTGCTCTGTAATATTTAATTTTTCTAACAGATTGTTCTGTTCATCCTTTCTGACACACCATTTTCTTGTGGTGTTCTTGGAACTGTCTTCTCTCTGCGAATTCCATGGTATGAACAGTACCTATCAAACTCTTTGTTTCAATAGTCACCTCCATTGTCTGATCTGAGACACTTCAACTTCTTTCCTGTCTCAATCTCAACCAAAGCTTTCCATTTCTTGAAAGTATCAAATACATCAGATTTATTCTGAATACAATAAATCCAATTTTTTCTAGTTGTATCATCAATAAAAGTAACATAATAACAAGAGCCACCAAGAGACGATACCTGAGCAGGTCCCCATACATCTTTATGCACAAGCTCTAATTTTTCGCTCTTCTTTTCTTTCCCAACTCTAAGAAATATAACTCTCTTCTATTTTCCATAAATGCAATTCTCATAGAAATCCAAATCAACATTCTTCAAACCCGACAACAAATTTCTTGAGTGAAGAATCTTCATCCCCTTCTCACTCATGTGTCCGAGCCTATGATGCCATAATGTTTCATTTGCTCCTTTGGAAGTTAAATCATTAACAGAGTTATAAAAACCATTGCATAAATACAATGTACCAACCTTTTTGCCTTTTGCTATTACCAGGGCTCCTTTGGTGACCTTCCAAGATTTTTTGTGAAATTTGTCACACAACCTTCACTGCCTAACTGTCCTGTTGAAATCAGATTTTTCTTCAGATATGGAACATGCCTTACCTCCTTTAATAGCCATTGGTTTCCATTCTATTGTTTTACAAGAACTTTACCCATTTCAACAATTTTTCTGGGTTTATCATCACCCAAATGGACTTGCCCAAAATCTCCTTAAACACAGTCATGAAAATATTTCTTATTAGGTGTGGCATGGAATGAGGCCCCTGAATCTACTACCCAAGAATTAGTAACATTTTCAAAATAAAGAATCAAATCATATTGCAACACATCACCTGTCACATTTTCTTCATGGTTGTTTTCTTGCTGTGCATCTCCTTCTTTTCCCTTCCGAGATCTATAGTCTTTCTTCAGGTGTCCTTTCTTTTCGCATATCTAGTAGACTATCCCTGATCTAGACTTGGATTTTCCTTTCCTTGATTTACTCTGATATCCTAAGCTCTTTCCCCTTTCCATTCTTCTTCCCATAGACTCGACACTCAAAGCATTACCCGATGTCTCATCGGAGCTTTTCCGTCGCATTTCCTCACTAAGGATAGCACCAACAACATCATCAAACTTTAAAGTACTAGATCGAGAGACAGAGTTACTAATGGCCATAACTAAACCATTCCAACTTTCTGGCAATGATCACATAAATAAAAGAGCCCTAACTTCATCATCAAAGTTTACCCCTACATAACTTAACTGACTAGTAACTGTATTAAAAGAATTTAAATGGTCTGCAACAAATCCACCTTCCGACATCTTCATATTAAATAAATTTTTCATTAGAAATACCTTGTTTAAGGCCGAGGATTTTTCATATAATTTCGTCAATGCCTTAATCAAACCCTTGGTTGTTGTTTCCTTCGAAATATTGAAGGCTACCGACGTCGTTAGGCACAACTGTACTGTTCTGAGTGCCTTTCTATCGAGAATCTCCCATTCTGCGTATGTCATAGCCGTCGGCTTCTTTGTTTTTTCGCTTAATGGTAGGTACAGATCTTTCTGAAATAGATAATATTCCAACTGCATCTTCCACAGTGGGAAGTTTTTGCCGTTAAACTTCTCGACCCTAAACTTACCATCTTCCGCCATTGCTCCCACTTGAACTAGGAACCCTTCTTTCCTGTGATTTTATCAGCCAAATAGACCTTCAACTCTAATACCAATTGTTAGAAATAAAATATTACAGAGCAATGAAACACATAAAAATATGCGGAAAACACAAGCACACAAAACACATAAAACCAGAGAGGCACAGATATATGTGGTTCACCCAGTTTAGGCTACGTCCACCCCGAACAGCTAGTCCTTCCTTTCTATTATCCAGTAAAATGAAGAGACACAACCTACAGCAGATCCGCTATAATATCATATGTTCTCTCTCACAGCCTCCCTATCTATTTCTCGCTCCGAGAATACACATAAAATACACAACCGCAATACGATACCCTCATACAAGCGAGGGGTTGCCTTCTAGGGAAAAAAACCCTAAACTAAACATAACTTCTACTGTCAAATCATCCGCCTAATGAATGGCCCAGATTGACTAGAAATTACTATACTTTTACAAGGCAATTTTACATCTATTTTTAGCTTTGGAGGCATTTCCCCCGAAACCCCCCACCGGGGGGGGGGCCTCCATAAATTCGCAGCCCCCCCCTGGACCCCCCAAGCAGCGTTTAATTACGAGTGGCATTGCTTCCCCATTAAGGTACAAGGGTCCAACTTTGTGATACAAAATAAACAAGATAATCAGGCTGCACACCCAACATCTACTAGTTACCAGACATCCGTTTTTATAAGATCCCAGAAGTGATGGAAAAAGTTGGAGGTGAAGCCATCCAGTCCTGGAGCTTTGCCGTCTTTAAATTGAGCCATCGCTTTTTCAACTTCCTGGAGAGTGACAGGGCAGAGAAGCATCTGGTTATGTTCTTCATCAATTATCTTGGGAATGTGTTGTAGAATCTTGCTTATTGCCAGTTGTCTGCTCTCCTAGGTCTCATTAAGAATAGTTTTGAAGTGATTAAGGAGCTCTCTCTCTATATCCTCATGTTCTTCCAGCCTTTCTCCATGCTATTTTTTTAGCCTCAGTGATCTTATTATGCATTCTTCTTTGAATGGTTGAGTGATGAAATAATTTGGTATTTCTTTCCCCTTCTTTTAACCACCTTATTCGGGATTTCTGCTTCCAAAGGATTTCCTCTTGCTTTCTTCTTTCTTCCATCTGAGTGAGAAAGTTTTTTTCCTGAGTTGCCAAAGACTCAGTTCTTCCTTCATTGATTATACGCTGCTGAAGCTCAAACATGTTTTGTTCTAGAACCTTTTGCTGTTGGAAAATATTCCCAAAAATAGAGTGATTCCATTTCTTAATCTATATTTTGAGGTTTTTGAGATGTTGATGGAATTGGTACATCTTGGAGCCAGCAGGAGGAGTGAAGTTTTTCCAAGAATTGGTAACCATGCCTTTGAAATCAGGATGAGTGAGCCAAAAGGCTTCAAATATGAAGGGTCATTTGGTGGAGTCCCCAGGTCGCAGCCAT
Source organism: Pinus albicaulis (assembly GCA_034641835.2). NCBI lineage: Eukaryota > Viridiplantae > Streptophyta > Pinopsida > Pinales > Pinaceae > Pinus > Pinus albicaulis. The sequence continues at coordinate 1,436,549,708 of CM076577.1, forward strand.
TGAAGTGAAATGGGCCAATGATCAGAGCTTGAGAGTGGCAAATTGGAGGAGAGAATATCTCCTCCAATGTGAATTGCATTTTCCGAAATAAGAAATCGATCCAGCTTGGAAGAAATTTGATGAGATCCAGAATGCTTATTGTTCCATGTGTGCATGCCATTAGAGAAGGGAAGGTCAATTAGCCAGTTCTTTTGAATGAAATCCTTGAAGTGGCTGCTTTCCATCTCTAGCTTGGCTCATCCTCCTTTCTTTTCTTCTAGTTTGGTGATTATATTAAAGTCCCCATCCATGATCCAGAGTGGATGAGTTCTGTTTGAATTGAGAGCTTCCATAGTGTTGAGCAGTGTGATTTTTTACAGAGGGTCTTGAGGGAAGTAAACATTAGTGAGGTGACCATGAATGTTGGAGCCTATGAGATGGAATGTGGCCTGAATGAGGTTATGTGTGGAATGTACATCAGTGAGAGAGATTGCTTTCGGGTCCCATGTGATAGCTAGACTGCTCGAAGCACCTGAGGCATCAACAACAATAGAATGGCATCCTGGCCAAGCTCTGGAGAGGATGGAGCCAAGGGTGTTACTATTGCATTTGGTTTCTTGCATGAAGAAGACTTGAGGTCTCTCTTGCTGAATCATGTTTTTAATCATTATGTATTTTTTGGGACTATTTAGTCCTCTTATATTCCAAGAGGTGAGCTTCATTGAGAACTATTGACTAGTGGCTGGTAAAACTTGGTCAGCTTGGGATATCTTCCAGATTCCGTTAGCATTTCCTGAATGATTATGGTTCTTTGCAGATCTGTTTTTCTTCCCATTTTCTTGGTTTCTTTAAGGATTTTTTTTCCATCCCAATGACTACCTGGTTGTATGCCCAATGATCTTTGTTGTTGTGCTTGAAAGAGAACCACCTCTAAGCTTTCTATCTGTTTGGCAGTTATTTTTTCATACTCTTTCTTTTTGTAGGCTTGCTCGAGACCGAAGATGTCCAGATCTCCCATATCAATAATTTTAGGTTCCTGTTCCATGTGGCTGGGATGACTGCCCTCTGGAGCTAAGCCATCTATATCCATACTGTTAGGTTGCCAAATAACCAAATTTGTTTCCTTACTAAGATTGGGAGTGGGGTTTAAAGATTCTTGAGGAGCATTTGAAGAATTTTGAGGTATGGGGAGATCAGAAGAGAGAGCTGAGGTGGACGGCATTGATGAAAGCTCGAGTTTTCTGGGAGGATCACTATCAGGCTGTGTTTTCTTCGTAAGGATATCAAAGTTGTTACTGGTTGAAGGAATGTTGGGGGTTTGGTTGGGGATCTTGGAGGTAGATGGGGGTTTCTTATGATGTTTTTTATGCTTGGGAACTTTTGTAAACCCCTTTGCGTCAGAGGATTTTGTGGTGACATTAGGTTTGGTGGAGATATTTAAAGGGAAATCCTAAAAGAGATGTCCATGAGCATGGCATTTTCTATAATGAAAGGGGACATGTTCATAATCAATGGGTTGTATCCATTCAAATTCATCATGATAAAGACTTACCGAATCCATGAGGGCCTTGGCCAAATGCATGTAGACGCATATTCTGGCATACGAAGTGTATCTTCTGAGCTTAGTTTCCTCTGCAATCTTTATAAACTCTCCTAATCCATTGCCGATGTCCTTTATCGATTCTTCATCCCAATATTCCAGGGGTAGGGAGTACATCCTGATCCATACAGGCGCCCAACTAAAATCTTCTTTGTCTGGATTGAATCTTTCAACCTAATCTTTGAGATAAAGGCCTGCTAAGTTGAAAAAATAGGGACCTCCATCTAAGATTCGATTTCTATCTTCAATACAGTTAAAAATGGCATTGAGAAAACCTTTTGGCCCTAACTGAAGGGTGACATGTCCCTTTGGCTTCCATTTAGAGGCTATCCAATGATGCAAAGCTTTCTTAGTAGGCCAGAAGCCGACAAATTTTCCTATGAGTGCATGATCTTTCATGTAGTGTATTTGGGCATTGATATGGTGACTTGGCAGATCTATCTTAGGACGCTCTGCCGCAATGGGCTGACAGGTAGCTAAAATTGCCTTTGGCAGCACCATATTGCCCAGAGGCTCCTGAGGCTTGTCTTGTTGTGTAGCTAAAGAATCATTTTGGTGCCTTGTAGAAACAGAGGATGGAATCTGTGCAAAGTCAGGGTTAACAGGTGCTTGATTGCCTATAGGGGGAGGCATATTATCCCCCCCTCGATGGGATAGCCATTAGGTAAAGGTAGGCGGAAGACCGATCTCGATGCTGTAGGGGGAAGGAATGTCACTAGTGTGGCAGGCTGCACTAGAACCAAAGTCGTTGCAGCGTACATTTGAAATAATTTTTATAGGGGTTATGCATGGATTCAACGAGAATAGTTTGGAATAGGTAAAAAAAAACTCACAAAAGTAAGTAGTTGAGTGTTTGAATTGCATTTTTTTTTATGGTGGAAATAGATTCAACACCATCAAAAACCTTTAAGGCACCTAAAATACTCAAATTTAACAATTGTAACCTAGATTTTCAAAACTCTTTGCCCAATTTTTCTATAATCTTACCAGAATTTCTAGATGATTCTATGGGTTTTTTTAGACTACTCCCTTTTGATATGAGTGCATGGAAATTTCATGGAGCTGAAGTGTATTATACCTGGAAAATGCCACGAGATTTTAATCCCCTCCAAGCTGGCTTTGTACAAAGTGAAGTATATGGAAATGAACCTATGTACTCCACTGTAGCAGTCATAGTTAACTAATTTTATATTTATCAAAGTCATCCAAAGGTCATAAATTTGGAGGTTTATAAATAACTAATCTTTTTTCCACAAGAAAAAACTCTTTATATATTTATATATAAATGGTAATATTTATCCATTTTTATATCTTCTGTTCTTTCATCTTTCATATCAAGCTATTCACAAAACTTTCCTATTCAAAATCAAACCAAATATAATTTTATATAAAACCTTTTGTCTATTCTCCTTTATCATTCTAAAACTTATTTACATCATATTCATCAAAACAAAAACATCAGACATCTACAATCTTCATTCCTACATATTTTTAAAAACTTGAAAATGATGTTGAGGCCCTTGCCTCCCATCTCTCGTGTCCCACCAGATAAGCTCCCCGGTCCCCCAAAGTAATGCTTCTTTTGAGAGCATATCTGCCTCCATATTCAACTCTCGGAAGATATGTATTACATAAATAGAGCTAAAGTTTTTTTCCATGTCTCTGATTCTCCTTTTCCACTAGGAAAGACCCTCGGCTTGCAAATCCGCAGAACCCAATAACCAATCAATGATGATACGAGAATCCCCATAACCTGTAACCACTAGTAACCTTCTCTAAAAGCAATGAACAATGTAGCCCATAAAGCCATTAATTCTGCTTTATTGTTTGTCCCTCTTCCAATTCTTAATTTCCATTTTAGCTTCCTACCATCAGTTAACCAAAGGACACCTCTAGCTCCACATACTAAGGTAGAAGATTTTGCAGCGCCATCAAAGAAACAACAAATATGATTTTCAATCTGTGTTGATAGTTTCAGTGTTCTTGGCTTTTTTTTTTCCTTTTGTTCCAAAGTAAAATTTGCCACTATTTTATGGATCAATCCATTAGTATTCCCCACGACATTCCTGTCAAAACTCAGCGTATTTCTGAAAAGTCAGATACACCAAGGAACCCAAAAGGGAAGGATTTTGTGCTCCAGGAATTTTAAAAACCATCTCTGAAGCCCTATTGTAAAATCCTCCCGTTCCCAGCTAAAAACACTCTGATAGTGTTGCTTCGCTTCTTGCCAAATCTGACATGAGAATTCACATTCCAAAATCAGGTGGTTTATAGTTTCATCCTGTTTTTACACAGAACACGTATGTCTGGCCCAGCATAACCTCTTTTTTTCAAATTCTCCCATGTTAATATTTTCTGTTCCATAAGTAACCAGTTGAAACGTTTTATCTTAAGTGGCATTTTAAGTTTCCAAAGAGATAATTCCCACCAGTGTCTAGTCTTCCTCCATTTTTCCCATGCCAAAGCCTCATATGCCTCCTTTACAGTGATCACCCTTGAATTCTCGTTCCATGACCAACAAAGCTTGTCCTCTTCAGAATTTAAAAAAAAATCCAGAACTTCCCAAAGACTCCACATAGGCATCCCACTCATATTTGTAGACCCCAGTAATACCCAAAGTTCCGGCTCGAAGCCAAAAATTGCCAATACCATCTCGATTATATTTATATATCTGAAACAGAAAATGGTACCCTTTCCTATTCAGCAGCTGAACCAATTCCTGAGATAGGTAGGACATATTCGTCAACCCTCGGATTCCATCAACCCCTATCCGAACCAAAGAGCCTTTTCCTGGTACCCAAGCCAACCAGGCTTCAAGGATGGGAAGGGCACGACACAAAATCCTCCAAATCGCCGAGGTAGTAGAGCCCATTTTTACTGATCTGCGTAACTCGATGGGCACCAACACCCCTTTCAGATAATTTCTACGAATAATGCTTCCCCAAAGACAGAATAAAAAAGGGCTCTCCAAAGTGACTTTGCCAAAAGAGACAGATTGAAAATCGGCAAATGTTTAATGCCCCAACCACCAAAACATATAGGTTTCGCCAATGTTTCCCAGGAGAAAAGATGTATACCTTCATTCTGTTTTGCCCCTATCCACAACAAAGAAAAGAATCTTTTTCTTAGAGTATCCAGAACCTGTGCAGGGATAGAATATAGGCTCATCCAATAAACCAGTAGAGCATCTAAGACAGGTTTTACCAATATAATGCGCCCTCCCAAAGGCAACCATCGATTGGTCCAATGGTTTATATGTCTTTCCACTTTAGCAATAAACCATTTCCAATCGTGATTAACATAGAAATCAGGTTTCAAATAAACCCCCAAATACTTGAAACCATTTGACAGAGGTTGGCATTGATAACCTAATAATTTTTGTAAAATTTCCACTTCCTCCTCTTCAAACCCATTCCAAAACATTTCATATTTCTGTGTACTTATACGCAAACCCACAGCATGGAAAAAATAAGACAAAACCTCCTTTATCCTATTCCATTATTGAAGATTCCCCAGATTTAGGATAAGTACATCATCCAAAAATAATATATGAAGTAATTTACTGATCACTTCCATTTTTACCCCACTGAGTGTACCATTCTGAACTTCTTTAACAAGTGCTAGACTTAGCCCTTCCATCAACGGGATAAACAACTAGGGAGACATTGGGAAACCTTGTCTTAAGCCCCTGGATCCTTTGAAAAAAGGCGAAGGGCTTCCATTAATAAGTACAAAAAATGTTGGAGAAGTAACACATTCGAGAATCCAATTCACCATGTGGAGGTGTAAACCAATTTGCAAGAGTACCAGTCTCGAATAGTCCCAGTTTACACAATCATACATTTTCTGCATATCTGATTTTAGGACAATGGCCTTTTGTCCTTTTACACCTTTGAAAAAAAAGGTTTCAAACGATTTGAGATAATTTTGGTTATCACTTTATAGACCAAATTGCATATTGCAATTGGTCTATACTCATTTAAACTACCAGGGTAGTCACATTTTGAAATTAGTGCAATAAAAGTGGCATTCATACCTCTAAAAACCGATGTTGTTTTCCTTGAGTCTTCAACAACTGTTAGCAAATCAGGTCCCATGATCTCAAAAAAATAAAGAAATAATTCCACAGTGTAACCGTCCGGTCTCGGGCCCTTTTCTTTAGAAAATTTCTGAATAACTCCTTTTATCTCCGCCAATGTCACCGAGGCCTCCACCACAACATTGTCTTCCTCCTCAAACATCTATGGGTACAATTTTACAAACTATCTGTTCAAGTATCGCATTCTCCCCTGGATCTGAAAAACGTTTTTCGAAGTAGTCCACCGCTGCACGTTCCAAATTTTCTTGTTCCTTCACTACAGTACCCAAACTTTCCTTCAACCTCCAAATGGAATTCATATTTCTACGATGTTCTGCAAATTTATGGAAAAAAGTACTATTTGAGTCACCCAACTGAGCCAAAGAACCCTGTTTTTTTTGGTTTAATGAAACTTCTTCCATCAATAGTAATTCCTTCCTCTTTCCTTCTAAGTGGATCAATCTATCTCCCAGATTTACCTCCCATACAGAGTGGTTCAATTTTGCAGAAATAGAAGATATCTCTCCTTCAATTTGATACAAATCCACTCGATTTTGTCTCTTTTGTGTCTTTTCCCAAGAGATAATCTTCGACTTCAATCCTTTTAATTTTGCAATAAGTCCCTGCATAGGATTGAAACTCTCCCCTCAAAACTCATGTACCTAAAATCACGAACCAAATAATAAAATCTTTTAAAACCTAACCAAGCATAATTGAACTTGAATGGAACTTTTGAATATCTCATGCCTTCCCCGATCTCAAGTACAACTAGCAGGTGATCAGGAATTGCAAAAACTTCAACCCATGTCTAATGGCGATTAATAGAAGAAAAGATAGGTTTCGCCACCAAAAAATGATCAAGTCTCTTCCCTATGTATGAACCATCCTTATGCCCATTTTTCCATGTTGGCACTAACTCTCCATCCCAAATATCCAGAAAATCAATAGAATGAAAAAGCATTTTGAAAATTCCGCCAAGGGATCAGGCCTAGCCGAGAGACCCCAAATCTCCCTCTCATCAAGACACAAGTTTAAATCACCCCCAATGATAAGGGCCAGGTCACTAAGCAAACCAGAATTAAATAAATTTTCCCAGAAAAATTGACGCTCTGAATAAGGAGCATAGAAATTTAGAACCTTCAAACGAATCCCCAACTCCTTACTAAAACCATCAAGAAATTTTTTTGCCTCAGTTAAAAAAGGGAAGAAATCAAAACATACTTTCTTCCATGCATAGAAGAGACCCCCGAAAGTCCCTTTGCATTTGTCGAACAGAGCTCCCATCCCGGGAAAAGACCCAACAAAACCTCCCTAGATTTTTTTGCCTCCACCATAGTCTCTTGAAAAAGTACTAAATCCAAACGAACAACAAATAACAGTAGCTTGAGAGTAGAAATTTTTGGGGCCCCTCCCACGCCTCACACATTAAAAGATATAATTTTCATGAATCCACCAATTGGTGGCCAATACCTCTAAGCGGCCTAGCAGAAGAAGAGCCAGATAATCCCGATGCCTCCCCAACCATTTTTTTCCTCGTGCTCCAGGTCTTAACAGGCGAAAAATCCTGCTGAATACCCCCCTAGCAGCCCCCTTCCCAATAAGGATCAGGGAATAATGTTGAGTCCCATTCACCTTAAGCTTCCCTCTAATCGAGTCAGCCTAAAATACCTCCAAGGGCTCTCTCAGAACCACATCCCGATAAGTCGGAACAAGAGTATGAATAAATTCATCCATTTGTCCTCCTGTCCCCAGCACCGAGGACATTAAACCTATATAGATTCCATCTTTTATAGATTTTGTACCACTCCCACTCACCTCCACAGCCATACCAAAGGACATTTGGGAACCCAAAGCCAAAGTTGATGGAAGAGTGTTATCAAAAACCTCTCCCGCCACAGTGAAACCCTCCCCCATCACACTAGGGTTTCCCAAAACATTAGTTTTCTATGTGAACGACACTGCATGCCCCAAACCAAAAGTGTTCCCTTTCAGGATCCCATCATCCACATTCGAAAACCCCAAACCCTCATCAGAAGGATTCCCAAAGAACCCAGACGAATTAAGAAAAGGCAAGCTCTTGAGAAATTCAATCTCAAGCATTGAAAGCGAATGAAATAGAGAGGGATTTATATTTCTAAGCTTACCCAGAAAAGGTGCCTCTGAGTCCACATCATTCCCATGAGAGCTCATGAGAGGACCATCATACATGTCCTGATCCAGATCCGAAACAGCATCAGTCGGTTCCTCGCCAGATAAAGACTCCTCTGGCCATCCTGAACAGTTTTTTTAAGTGTCTGACACAGTGGCAGAAAGCACAACGGAAAGGGACTCCAAGATAATCCAACTTAAGTCTATACACCTTATTCCTCCAAGTCACCTCAATAGAATCAAATAGGCCCCCCAACACATCCACCTCCACGTATATCTTAGCAAGGTGATGCTCCATCTTCTCAAAAAGCTTATCCTCCACATAAAGGAACTTCCCCAGTCAATTTCCAATCACTGTAAGTGCCTCCTGATTCCAAAATTGGAATGGGAGTCCCGGCAGCAGGACACACAGATGTCGAAAAGAGAAAAAAGCCTTTTTAAGGTTGAAACCTATCGTCCAACACCTCAACATAAGGTTGCCCTTCCCACAGCGCTAGAAACTAGCAAGAACCATAGTAGCATCTTCTGGGGTTTTTAAAAGAAATCTAAACCAGCAACCCTTCATAGACTTTACAATCAGCTGATAGCCCAACCACAAGCTCCAATTTTTCTCCACCCAGCCTAAAATCTTCGCCTTGTTCATACACCAATATGTAAAATGTCTTACTAACGCACACAACGCATACCCAACAACTTCTACAATGTTGTGAAACCAACTCCAAAAATAGAAGAAAAGATATATCAACGCCTTAGAAATAAGCCACTTCGAGGGGGCAACCTCCAATACATTACATGAATGAACAATTCTTGGATGATACAAACTACGAAACCTCCTTCCTATATATAGGAGTCCATGGGGGCACAAAGTAATCCTAGCCGACCTAACAATAATATTTTAAGGGCACAATAATAACAATATGGGGGTTATAGGGGTACAACAATAACAATATGGGGGTTACACTAACAACAATAAGGGACTATACAAGTAATATAGGGACCTAACATGCCCCTCTCCTTCAAAAAAGTGTTGTCCTCAACGCTTGAGTAGCTATGGGTGCTTCTGTATAAAATTCTCATCCCCCCATGTAGAATCTTCAGTGGGTAAGTTCTTCCACTTGATAAGATACTCTGAAATTGATCGATTTCGTAGCTGTCGAGTTCTTGTTTTCGTGACTGCTTCAGGTTCCAATATGATTTTTCCTTCTTCATCAAGTTCCGGCAATATTGTTTGAACTGAAATATTTTCACCTATAACCTTCTTTAAGCATGAAAGATGGAAAACTGGATGCACTCATGAAGAAGTAGGAAGCTCCAATTTGTATGCCATAGTAACAATATTTTGCAACACCTTGCGAGGACCATAGTACTTTGGCGATAATTTATTATCCTTCTTAGCTTGCTTGAGGGACATTTGTTTGTATGGTTGTAGCCGTAAAAATACCCAGTCTCCTACATCAAAACTTCTCTCGCTATGATATTGATTTGCCTGTTGTTTCATTCGATTTTGTGCCAAATTTAGGTTATCCTTTAAGAGTTGGAGAACTTATTGTTGATGCTCGATGTAATCTTCCACTGCTTGAACCTTCGAATTTTCTCTTAAAGATGATGTGATGGATGGTGGATGATATCCATAAAGTGCCATAAATGGGGTCATTTTTGCTACAGTATGGAAGGAAGTGTTATACCACCATTCAGCAAGAGGTAACCACTTGATCCATTGTGTTTGTTTATCGGATACAAAACAACAAAGATATCCTTCCAAACATTTATTTACTATCTTAGTTTGACCATTGGATTGAGGATGATAAGATGAGTTATGAGCCAATTGAGTACCCAAACAAGAAAATAACTCCGTCCAAAAATTTCCAGTAAAAATGGGATCTCTATCGCTCACAATAACCCTTGGGTTTCCATGTAGCTTTTGAATTGTGTCCATAAATGTAGTAGAAATTGTACTTGCTTTAAATGGATGAGAAAATGCACAAAAGTGTGCATACTTGGTAAGTCTATCAACTACCACCATGATGACACTCTTTCTTTCGGATTCAGGTAAACCTGTGATAAAATCCATTGAAATCTCCTCCCAACGTTGACTTGGAATGGATAAAGGTTGACGAAGACTCGGGATCTTAATTGTCTCAACTTTATTCTACTAGCGAACCAAACATTCCACCACAAAATTTTGAATATTAGATTTAAGGCCATCCCCAAAAAATTATTTCTTCACCCTGTGGTAAGTTTTTAAAAATCCCGAGTGTCCTCCTAAGGGAGAAGTGTGCAATTCCAAAAGAATATTTTGTTTTAGTAGGGAATTCTTACAAAGATAAAAGCGATCTTTGTACCATAAGGAATCATTTTTCCAACTAAATGTAACAGATGTACTAGGATCTTGCTGCAACTTTTGAATGAGTGTCCACACTTCTTCGTCCTTCTTCCATTCATCTCTTGCTTCGATTATCCAATCTGGTTGGATAATAGAAATGGCACAAAGCAATGCTTCCACTTCTTCATTCTTTCTTGAGAGTGCATCTGCAACAACATTAAGCTTTCCTTTTTTGTAGATTATTTCAAAGTCATAACCCAACATCTTTGTGACCCATTTTTGCTGTTCTTCTGAAGATAGTCTTTGTTCCAAAAAGTGTTTAAGACTATCATGATCAATTTTTACATTGAAGTGTCTTCCCATTAGGTAAGTTCTCCATTTCTTTAGTGCATGCAATATTGCTAACATTTCCTTCTCATAAATAGGTTTCTGTAAATACTTTCCTTTGATTGGACGACTTTCAAAAGCAATGGGTTTTCCTTCTTGCATTAAAACAACACCAATTCCATTTCCTGAGGCATCACATTCCACAATAAAGGTTTTTGTGAAGTCTGGCGTAGCTAAGATCGGTGCTAGGCACATTGCCTCTTTAAGATGTTCAAAGGCCTTAGTTGCTTCAGGAGTCCATGAAAATGCATCTTTCTTCAATAATGTTGTTAGAGGTGCTGCTATTCTCCCATAATTCTTAACAAAATTGCGATAATACCCTGTTACCTCGAGAAATCCTCGCAACTGCTTTATGGTTGTGGGGACTTTCCATTCCTTTATGGCTTTAATTTTGTTAGGGTCTACTTTAACACCCTCATGAGATACAATATGACCCAGATATTCCACCTCTTGTACTCCAAAGAAGCATTTGGATGTTTTTTCATATAATTGTTTCTCCTGCAATAGTTTGAGCACCCTGTCAACATGTTGAACATGATCCTTCCAAGATCTGTTGTATATTAGTATATCATCAAAAAATACTAGCACAAATTTTCTAATGAAGGGTTTGAAAATGGAATTCATCAACCCTTGAAATGTAGAAGGTGCATTGGTAAGGCCAAAAGGCATGACCAAAAATTCATAGTGACCCTCATGAGTTCAAAATGCTGTTTTCGGAATATCTTCAGTCTTCATTCTAATTTGATGATATCCTAAATGAAGATCCAAATTAGTAAAATAAATTGCTCCATGTAATCTATCCAATAATTCATCAATCACAGGAATGGGAAATTTATCTTTAATGGTGAGCTTATTGAGCTCCCTATAATCCGGACACATGCGCCATGATCCATCCTTATTGTGTACCAATACTACAAGAGCAAAGAAAGAAATTTGACTAGGTTGAATTATACCTGCCTCTAACATTTCTGCAATCATACGTTCAATTTCACTCTTTTGGACATAAGGATATATATAAGGCTTGATGTTTGGAGGAGCACTTCCCAAAATCAAATGAATAGCATGATCATGATCACGAATAGGTGGGAGTCCATTGGGAGTTTCAAACACCTTGGAATGATTGTCCAAGACTTTTTGGAGATCTGCAGAAATATATGATTTTGATGTTGGAACTTCTATTGATCATAATTGTGCAATTACACCTCGTTGTTCTTTCTTTATAAGCTTTTTCATGACATTAGAGATTATTATATTTCCTAGCTTCCCTGCAATACCTCGTAATTCGACTTCCTTTCCTTCTGAAAAAAAATTCAAGAAAAGTTCTTGAAAATTAAAATCTACCATCCCCAAAGAATGTAATCATTATACTCCTAGTACAACATCAGCACCTCCCATAGGAATGGAAAGAATTGGACTATTCAATACATATTCCCCCATGGTTAGCTTGATATTATGGCATTTTCCAGAGCAATTTATAGTTCCTCCATTTGCAATTATCACTTGACATTCTAGTGCTAGGTATAGGAAACAATTCAATTCCTTGGCTACCTTACGATGAATAAAATTATGGGTACTACCTGAATCAATCAACACTATTACCTTTTTCTTCTTGATATGTCCTTCTATCTTGAGAGTTTGAGGAGTGGTAATTCCTGCCAATGCATCACACAATATGTTTGGACTTATTTCTTCCTCTTCTAGGGTTGGTTCCTGGTGTATATCCTCTTCTTTTGAAGATTCTTGCTCATTTTCTTCTTCCTCTTCACAATCTATGTAAAATAATTTCTTCTCAGCACACTTATGACCTTTAGTGTATTTGCTATCACAACTGTAGCAAAGCCCTTTTGCTCTTTTTTCTTCCAATTGTTGTGGTGTCAACCTTGTAGGTTGTGGAAATCTAGGAGTAGCAACACTTCCCTCTTTATAGAAGTGAGTGGTAGACTTCCTTGTCGCCATAATTTTACATTCAATTTTTCTTGCCAACCTGAATGCCTTCTCCAATGAATCAGGTTCCAAAATGTGAACTTCATGTTGGATGTTATCCTTTAAAGTGCCTATGAAGAGATCAATCATGTGTTCCTTTGGAATATCAATTACCCTTATATTCAATTTTTGGAAGTCCTCAATGTGTTGCCCCACTAAACCCTTTTGTTTGAGATTTATCAATTGGCTAAAGAAGGTGTTGCTCTTTGTATCCTCATAATGTGCTATCATTTCCTCCGTAAAAATTGACCAAGTGACAATTTTTTTACGGGAGAAAAGCCATCGATGCCATACAAATGTATTTTGTTCTAAATGTAAAGTTGCAATGTGTACCTTTTGTGTGTTTTGCACATTATGGAGATCAAAATATTGCTCCATCTGTAGTATCCATGTTACAGGATCCTTTCCATCAAACTTCCTCATATCCATTTTTGGAATATGGTGGTTCTTTCCTCCAACATTAGAGTTTATGAAATCATGATTAACATTTATTTTGTTCTCATCATGAGTTTCCTCTACTATCTTTTCACCATTAGGAAACATTTCTTGTATCAACTTTGTCAAACCTTCCATGTCTGCTTTTAGATCATTCTTCATGTTTTCCATTTTAGCTTCCATGTCATCCATCTTAGATTCCATGCCAACTTCCATGCCATCTATCTTAGATTCCACGCCTTTCTTCAAACCATCCATCTTAGTTTCCACGCCTTTCTTCAAAACTTCCATGTCATTTTTTGTTGCTCTTTGCGAGAGAAAAATTTGTTGCACTTGCTCTTGTAATTTTGATATGTCATGTTTCCATTCTTTGTCTTCATGAGTCATAGTAGAGCCTTCTAAAGGCTTAATGGGTGTTGAATTATTTTTAGGGGCCATTTTAAAATCCAATACTGATATCTATTCTACAATATGCCCTTGGAATCAATTCAACTTGATTCTTCAAATGACTTCTTATGCACCGAAAAACAATACACACCTTTTACTTGCTTTTGAGGAGCTCGATATTGAAATTGACTTATCTCTATACTTGCATATTCTCAATATTTGAAATTCGGTCCTGTAGTTGTCCTCTGAAGCTTCTTGCAAATGCCACAGGTCTGACTTGATTTGGATTCTTCAAGGAAAATTTATGTCCAATCTCCCACAATGACCTAATTATGGATTGGTTCAATAGAACGAACTTGTATGACTTGCCACATGTCATTGTTTGCTCCTGTGGCTCTGAAATTTATAGGCAGGAAACTACAGTTCATCTAATTCCAGTCAATTTTTACATAATTCCAATCCGATGCTTAGAGAGAGAGTTATGAATATTTTCCAACGATCACCTCTTTGAGATGAAATTCAGGGTCCTGACAAAGACCTAAAAAGCCCAAAATTCCACAGATCATATCTTCGAAAATATTGCGAACCAAGCTTTGAAATTTTGCGATGATATTAATCAGGATTTCGGCTTCGCACTCTAAAACTTTCAGCTTCTGAACCTTCATAGAAAAAACTTTATAGCTAAAATTCCACGATGACCTGTTTGGAGCAGTGAAACCCTATAATCCAAAGCTTTGATACCAAATGTTGTGAAACCAACTCCAAAAATAGAAGAAAAGAGATATAAAAGCCTTAGAAATAAGCCAATTCAAGGGGGAAACATCCAATACGTTACATGAATGAACAATTCTTGGATGATACAAATTAAAAAACCTCCTTTCTATATATAAGAGACCATGGGGCCACAATGTAATCCTAACCGACCTAAAAATAATAATTTAAGGGCACAATAATAACAATATGGGGGTTATAGGGGTACAACAATAACAATAAGGGGATTACACTAACAACAATAAGGGGGTTACACTAACAACAATAAGGGACTATACTAGTAATATAGGGACCTAACACACAAGCCCTATGTCGTCGCCCAAAACCATCTTGCAGCTATCAGGGTGTCTTTTCCAGATTCACTAGGGCTTTCTCTTCTGTTTCAGAGAAATATTGTTTTTTGCATATAGGGCAGTCACCTTCTGATTTTCACCGATAGTTCCTTCTTCGTGAGACTCTAACACACCACCACCAGAAGGAGCCTCAAACCCTTGAAATCCAGAATGAGGGTTTCCCAGTCTGCCTAGAATAGTTGTTGGAGAAAATGTCTTCTGACTACCCCATGTCTCAACATAACACTTTTGTCCTTTCTGATAGGATGACTCAATCAACTCCACCACATCCTATTTTTTCTGGAAATCCTCGTCATCCTCATCTAGAAGTACCTACCTCTCCATCTAGCCTCCAGATCAAAAGTAAAACCAATAAAAAATAGCCATAGGATTACCACTCTCCACCAAATCCAAGGTTAATAAAAAAAAATAAACTTAAGAAAATTAGACCCATCATGCCTCGCCACCTCGACCTATCACGTCAGAAAACCAAAACCTCTGAGGCCTCTCCCCCACTGACACTAAAAACCAAAACCTACCACATCGTCCACCAAGCACAAAACCCCACCTCATGCCTTCTAGAACAGGTCATCATAAAATCAAGACCACCCAAGCCTCTCCCCCACTCGCACTAAAAACCAAAACCTACCATCGTCCACTAAGCACAAAACCCCACCTCATGCCTTCCAGAAAAAGTCAAACCTCCCCAAGGCCACCATGCATAACATTTCAGAAACCCACCATACAGCCGCCATCCTTAAGGTTTCAAGCTCCCTGCAACCATGGTTTATAGATAATTAATTAGTGATGATGATAGTAGTGTATGTTAGCAATTCGATGTACGTCGCATCTCACTTAATCAAGTCTATAACAACCAATTAATTAATATCAAATTGTTAATAATATCTCTCATTTATGTTTATATATCGAATTGTTTATCATTTATATGAAATTATTTGTAATAATATCTCTCATTTATGTTTATATATTGGATTGTTTAATGGCATAAAACAAAATCATTTATTCAATAGATTTACTACTAAAGTTTCATTATTTTGAGAGAGACGGAAAATTTTATACAAAAATGAATGTGGTACTTTTATTAATGTGTTTGTACTTGTTATATACAGTTAACACTAACACACGTTAAATTTTAATTATAAAAGAAAATTATTTATTCAAATAAATGTCTTTCTAGATTAATCACATCATTAGGATTTGGTCTATTTTTTAACAGCTAGTTTTCTTTTGCCAATACCTGGCAATGATGCATCCACACTATTTATTCAATAAGATCGATTGGCTTTTCATCTTGTCTTGATGAAGATGAGAATGAACCACATTAGTTGGTTCTAAATGAATTTCTTTTATGATACCAAATCCTAATGATGTGATTAATACATAAATCCATTTATCTAAAATATGAATCACAAAATCTCAAATCTAACATTATTTATTCAATTACTAAATTTTTATTATTTTGAAAGAAACTAAAAATTTTATATGAAAATGAATGCAATACTTTTATTAATGTGCATGTCCTTGTTATATACACTTACACAGCTCAAACTTAAACTTCAGTTCCAAAAACATATGAAAAATAGAATTCACTAATTCAATTAGAAAATTACATATCAGATCGCCATAAGACATCACATCAACTAGCAAATTACATATGAGACCGCCATAGCACATCAAAGACATCACATCAATCTTTGGGATAAAAAGAATCTAGTTACAAGACTACAACCCTACTTTTCTTGAAAATAAACGATTCCTTCTCCATGGCCATGGCTCCCACTTGCATCGAACTCCAGCTAACACATCATTCAACAAGAATGTAGAAGCATATGTGAAAAATTCTTATTTTTTAGGGATTTTCGTAAAAAAATGTACCGAAATCTATTTATTTAGAAGAAGACTACCAGCAGCCCATTTCAGCCAAACTAGTATGTGAAAAGCACCGTATATCCATCTCCCGAAACCCTTTATCCCGAGATGTCCAGCCATTGTGCTCCATGATACTATGCATGCAATCTCCAAAGCCAAAGTGATAAAAAACAATGCCTTTGCATAAGCATGAAGTTCTCCTCGGCACATTGCGATTAGGAGTACAACGGGTAAAGTCACGGGAAGGGTAAACATGAAAAATGAAATTAAAACCTTTGCGATAATAGGTGCCATGAAGCAATTTATGGATGCCACATCCATCCCCAGAGCTGCACCAATGGCTGCGATTATGGTGACAATTATAGGCATAGAAGGTGGCAGGGAACTATCAGCCTCAACGTCAAATGAAATAAGCAGATCCCAACCAATACATGAAATCAAATTTACAAAACCCACCATAAATGACAAGCTTCTGATGCCTACAACATTACTTTGAAATGTAAGCACCTGAAAAACCTGGGTGTTATTGCCATCAAACTTGATCCTAGCTTTGGTTAGAAATGCATTGGCAGCAAATCCACTTCCTTTAGTGTCCACAAGGAAATATCTTACTGTCCTCCTAGCAACAGGAGAGTTGGAAAATGCATCCACTCTGAACCAGAAAGTGAGGACAAGGTTTATTACTACTTTAGTCAACCATGGCACCATGAAAGAGGAAGTGTTGTATTCTGTAGATCCCACTTGGCCTTCTTTAGCTCCATCCATAACCTTCTAAGGCTTCTGAAGCCATGACTCTGACTCTTCTGCCATCAGCATCTTTGGACTTGAAAGATCGTAACAAAAACAAAAATAAAAACAAATACAAAAACGAAAACAAAAACAAAAACAGAGTCAAAGACAAAGTTAAAAATAAATAATTCAATATAAATAATTTAAACTAAATTGATAATTAAATTTTAAATTTAAGAGAATAATATAAAAAATAAAAATTGAAGATGAAACAATTTAAATAATTGGGATTTGATTATGAAGTGGATTTTTTCTTAACTTCTTTAACATGTTCCATAAATTAGGATATAAATTAAAATATGTTCAATTTTATATTTGAAATTTTTTAAGAATATGGTAACATTAAGATATGCTCAAGTTTCTTAAGAATATGGTAACATCAAGATATGTTCAATCATATAGTTGAAGTTTCTTAAGAATATGATAAAGTAATTTGGTATTTTATTCAAACATATATTTGAATTTCCCAATAATATTGTAAAGTGATTTGGTATTTCATTATATAAGAGAAATTTTTTTCATCCTTTAATAATTAAAAAAAATTATGTTTAAGAAGTAATAAATATATTTAAAAATATATTTAAGTTAACAATATGATAAAGCAATTTGGCATTTCATTGTAATTTATATTTCATTATTTTTAAAAATATGGTAAAGTAATTTGACATTTAATTATGTAAGAGAAATTTTGTTCCCTTATTTAATCATTTCTAGAAATATTTTTAATATGTTTAAGAAGTAATGGATATATTTAACATATATTTCAAGTTAACAATAATAAGGATTTAAAATTATAATAAAGTATTAAAAAAAAATCTTTTAATTTTTTAATATATTAAAAAAATGAAATATTTAAATATGTTATATATGCAATTTAAATTTATGTGGAAAGAATAATATTTCTTTTCTTAACTATTCAAATTAAATATAAATGACAAAAAAATAAACCACTTTTTAATATATGTGTGTTAGTGCTATGCTTTGCATATGAGCTATCATAATTTTCTCTATATCTATCACAACCTCAATGGCTCTACATGGTTACAAGACACTTCGTTGGGCACATTGTGGCCCCTCGATCATGCGACATCGACATGTTTCACAACTACCCAGTGTAGTATAATGTTACTCCACCCAAACTACACCTCATAACAAACTTACTTATATAATATTTATATTATTAGTTACTTAGCAAAATATCATAACCCTTCAATATAGTGCAAGTAAATCTTATTATCATAAAAATTCATCTAACATGCATTCGTGAGCATCACATGTAAAGTAATCACATCAAAAATATCACAAATGCACAATTTGTATGGAACGACCCTCTTGTCTTCTTTTATTAATCAATGTAATTCTTCTTTACATGAGGGTTCGAGACAATGGCATAGAGATTAGTACAACAAAGAAGCCAAAAAAATCCGGCTTTCCCAGAAAACAATGTCACCCAGCTTGATCGACCCAATGGATCATCTTTTCCTACCTGTGACACCCTTGGTTCTCTTCACAACTTAGACTGATTGGTTCATTTTCCATAGTGCATACTTACTTGAGCTCTTGCTCCCTTAGTTTCATTCTCAACTCGACTCGTCCTTGCCTTTACTCATTCGACTACTCTTCCTTGCAACCTTACACATATCTCTTGACTCATGTCTTCACCGTGTAGTTAGTTGTTACATCCTCTCTGAAATTTATGCCTCTTGATATATATGTAACTCCACTTGGTTATGTGGAGCCACGACCCTTCAACTTTCATTGGGTCAGTTATACCACCCAAACAATACTCATATGCGTTAGTTTGGGATGACTTCTCAAGCACTTGAATCATCCCACTTGGTTTACCTCCTTTTAGCTCACTTGCACTTGCTTGATCCATTCAAATCGTTCGGTCCTAATCAAATCCCACCAAGTTGGTCCATCCATCCTTTTTTGTTCCCATTCGGTCCATCCATGCTTTAAAGCATCTCATTCCACATGTTTATGGGGGCATACACCTTGGTCATGTCGCATCCTTGTGGTGTATGTTCCACCAAGATCATGGGTTCTCTCTAGTACTTCAAGTTCCTATTTCACTTGGGCGAGTTGGGATGCTTTATCGGGTCGCGCCCTTGTGGTGTCCATGCCACCAAGCCATCCTTATTCCAACTTAGATGCACTTAATTGGAAACCACATGTCTCTATTTTTCATCACTCGATTGGGTGTGATCTTTCCTATACCTCTTGTTTATTTGTTTTTCTCCTGATTTCATCAAAGCCTTGGCCCATTTATTAACCCTTGACTGAGTCTTCCAAAACGTCACATTATTTATGATATAACGTTGAAAATGGTATGATGGGGATTTCATCCATGGTGCATGCCTTGATTAAAGGTGTGATGAACTCTAGTGCCTCACATCCTTCCCCACTCAAAATTATTTCCATCCCAACAATAATCCAACCACACCCTCATGGTCATCTCCATTTGGATATCGACATTATGACGTATAGCTTCACTAGATGTTGTGTTTTACTGCATCTCTAGAAAGAACCTTTGCATATCGTCATGTGTTGGATCCCCTCATGCTATTAGGCTAATTAGGTAGCTAATATGATTGTTGAACCAAGTTCTGTAAGAACCCATGCCTCACATAGTGCAATATCGTTGACCTCATATTATCTAACCTTCCACATCCATCTCCCCATTGTATAGGCATGACCTTAGGCACCTCCATGATCTCATCTCACCACCCAACTCTAACATTGAGCCATCCACTCATGGCTCGATGTGATGAAGAGGAGTGTTGGTTATGGTGAACTTCACCTACATCTCTTATATTATTTCTTGTAAGAATTCCTCTATACTTCCTCATATTGTAGGTTAGCAAAGGTGGATATGACCCAATCCTGCCCTTTACCTCCCCAACAAGTATCTCTCATTCAAGATCTTGTGGCCATTCTTCTAGGCTAAATGTTAATGTACCATCCCTCTCTTTGGACTTAACATCCCAAGGAACACTCCCCTGGTTACATCTCTGAACTTTTTTTTCCATCACAATATTCCCCATTTTCTCCAAACTTTTCATCATCCTCTCTAACTATTATATCATGTTTATTAGAGTGGTCATGATATTCATGTGTTGTGAGAGAAAAACATCTAATTCGTTATTGCATATATCTCCATAAAAATATTGATCATCATCAAATATGGTAGCCATATTCATCGTTGTGCTCGAGTATCCTCTCTGAATATTTATTATAATCAACTCAAACCCTAATAGGATGAACATATTCCACATATGAGGCAGAGGGAAAAATACCTCATTGATTAATAATTCCTTCCCCAACATCAAGTCATCACCTAACTATACTATTGTAAGGTCCATCTTCCCCTGTCACTATCCCATGTGGATAGGGATATCCTCAATCGAACCAATCACATGCATATTTCCATAGTTTATATCTTAAAGGAGGCCTTCTTAGGCTCAACTTTAAGTTCAAGCTTCCTTACTACTTCTTCCTTCAAAAATATATGGGTAGCTCTACCATTGACCATCATTGTCACTTGGATGCCTCCCAACGCTACTGCAACAAACTCCAATCAGGTTCTTTCCTTACCCTTATCCTCTGCTTTCCTCTTGTGAGAATACACTACTCCCAACTCATGTAACATCTGTACCTTCCTTCATCTTGCTGCTCTAAACAAAATACCTTCTGCTTAATGGGACAATTCATTGCTAAATGATCTTCTCCATACATGTAACATGATATGGGCCTCTTCTCCTTGGCTACACCTACTAATTTTCCTCCTTTGGAAGCACTACCATTTTCCTAGTCATTATTCTTCTTCCCTTTATCTCTCAACACTTCCTCTTTGTCCTTCCCATCTATCTATTAGTCCAAAAGATTCTCTACTATGGTGATAGCTTCCGTAAGATTCTAGAAACCATTCTTCATGAATTCCTTCTTTTCCCATGTTTGGAGAAAGTTGATAAAGTTTTACATCTTGTCCTTATCATGCATCTCTCTAATTTCCAACATAAGACCTGAAAATTCCTTAATATGGGCTTGAATCTCGCAAGTATGCTTCAAAAACTTTAAATGGTCGTCTAATAACCCTGGTCAAAAATTCATGTAATAAAGTTAATAAAGGAAAAATAATAACAAATGTCATGGGGCACATATTCCAAGCTAAATGTTGGGAAAAAATATAGCGATGGGGATCACTTGTGATTAATTAATGGCTATGGAAACTGGCAAAGGCATTGGCAAAGTCAAAGAGGAATTAATTGGAATTTATTTATGAAAATAATGGAAATTAGGAGAAAATGAAGGTGAAAATTCACAAGTTTCATGTGAGGAGGAAAATCAAGGAAAATAATGGAGAATGAAGAAATTAGAGGCCTCAAAGGCTTTTGAGGATCAGTTGGTAACCTTTTGTCATTTATAGCTTGGAGCTTTCTCTCTATTCTCTCTCTCTCTCTCATGCTCTTGGAAACTTAGAGTTTTCTTGGAGCACTCTGACGCCGGTTACCCTGCGAACCCAGAATCTTTCCCTCTGTGTGCATATACAAAATACATCTTCATAATTAATCTCCAAAACTTTCCATTCTGGAAATTTCACACATAAGCTTTCATATGCGGAAGCATTTAAAACATATGGTTCAAAACCATAACCCAAAAATCTTCACACAAAGGTTCCTTCATGAATGGAAACTTCTTCATACAATGATACGAAACCATACACTCCACAATAAAAAATTCCATGCATGTAAACCCAAACTTCACTACAATCCCAATTCAAGATTTCATGCAGAAGCTTATCAGAACATAGGATTTAAACACCACTCAATCCATAATCAACATTCAAATGCTCTCATAAATCAGACCCAATACCTCTCATTCATCATTTCCATTTAACCACCAACATTCACATATGCTTTTAATACCGGAATTTAAAACCAAAGAATGTGCCCATGTTATAAAGCTCAACTACACATATCGATTTTATACACCACAATGTTTGATTTAATGCCAGTGGGATTGTTTAAGAAAATGCCAGCACTCCCATTTTATATTCGACCAGAATTCAAAGTCCCATATAACAACAATATGGCCAGGCTTTAACTTACCTTCTTCATCGCCTTCCAACGCTCAACATGACTGTGCGGTTTCTATTGAATTTGCAATGCAATTCCTCTGCATCGACTATCCAACATTCTCTCCACGAACGCCTGATTCTGCCTCAACACTTTGTGAATCCATATATCCAATCGATCACTGGAAATACGCTTTTAATAACATCTATGGACTGCTCCTTTGCCTTAAAACGCAGTTTTCATAACTCAGCTCTTCACAAATAAATGTTTGAATCAATTCAATGCCAATTCTGGTCTGCATGTCCTCCAAACTCAACGTAGTACTCGATTGTCCTCTAAACTCAACTTAATAAGAAATATGCCACAGGTTTTAATACAAATATGCTTACCTCATGAACACCTCTGCAAATTCAAATGCGCCTTTACTTCATTCAAGTTTGATTAATGCCTTATGTGCCAGCAACTATGAATGTTGCACACACACCAGTCTCAACAGCGTGATGCCACTGTTTTAACGCTGGTTTTTATACTTGCTGAACGCCCTTCAACGCACAGTACAATTGCAGACTCAATCTTAAACGCAGTTTTATAGTTTTGCCCACCATAGAAATTGAATTCTTTCATTTCCCAAACTTTAGTCTTCTTAAATCAGAAACTGAGTCTAAATTTGAAGCTCCTGAACCTGCAATTTTAATTCATACCAACCACCAATAGTTAAACCCACAAAACACAATTTCAAATATTGATTCTACACCCTTACACAACAGTTCAGTCAGATTCTCCTTAAATCAATGTGCCCTCCATAAAATCGACTCACCAAGCTGATATTCTAACACTGATTCGAATTGAACTTTCTATTCAATCCTTTTTTTGGAAGGATCGATACATATGCAGATTGCACAAATTAACATCAACTTAATCGATTTCTTTGCTTATTCCACAAACATAATTAATTCAGTTTCGCCATATGTTAAATTTCCATCAATCTCATCGATTCCAAACCCTCTGTTACTACTTAGAACTGTGCCTTCCAAACCGGAATTATATCACTGCTCATTAATATGAAATATGAATCGATCTTAGGCAGGCTTAACACAACTCTGCGCCCTTTTAATTCCATTAATTCGGCAAACAGAGATTTAAATCAACATTCATCCATCGCTCCTAGATCTCTCATCCGGTACACATGGATTTACCATTCAAGCCTAGAAATTAAATACAATTTCTAAATCAACCAATGTATGTATAATCTGAGATGATACCTCCATATAAACAAAAAAAAATTACTTACAACTCTTGTTTTGGCCAGATATTCTAGATCGATGGCTCTTTACAATTGCCCGAAGGCTTACAACTTGGTTGTCCAACCTCAACCTTCAATCACTCTATTCTTTCTGACCTATTTTATTTAAAAATACCAAATTAATTAATTAAACAATTAAAATGTCACACCCCCCTTTATTACATAAATAAAAAATGAAAATTGGCCTTGATGCTCCTGCATCACACTCTTGGAGGAGTGTGGAATACTTGGGATTTAGAGCAAGGAGGAAAAGGAAAGAAGGAAAGAACAATGGAATAGTTGGATCAGGGGCTACATCTATATTTCTTTGTAGGTGTTGTACCTCCTAGAGACAACCTCCTAGAGACAACCCCTAGGTTGAGGAGAGGTCAGTTCCTAGGACATGCTAGAAGTGTTTGTGAAATATATTGAACATTTTCACTTACATTCAACATTAAACATATTTAAAAAAAGAATTGGTTCAAAATATCTCTCATGAGGGTAGAGGCAATTGATATCAAAAACAAACTCACAGAATACTTAATATCCATCTCTCGTGGCCAACTTACAGAAGCACATATTTCATTTGGTTGTTGTAGTAAATGTGAAAGAAGAATATGAAGAAATGAAATTAAATACACCAAGATAAGCATATAATTTAGTGCATCGTGCTTCGTAAAGAAAATGGATAAATGAAACACTTAATGGCATATTGTATTACATGGATCACATATTAAGGTTGTTAGAACTTATTAGTCACAAACATCTTAGATCAACATTAGACATAGATGAATCCATGATTTTATAAAGATACACAAAAAAATCTACTATTACATGTCATCTGAGAAGAAAATAGAGATAAATGAAAGAAAAATAGAAGAGAATACATACTACAACCTCATGTGAGCTAGATTCACCAAAAGTTGTTTATTAATCTACAGATAGAGCACACATTTTTTCTTTCTCCATTAACAGCTTCAGGGCCTCTTTGAAAACCAAAATATGGAACCTATCTATTACAACTAGATTAGAAACCTTCAAAATGTATCATACACTGTTTTTTATAGGGTCTCAGGACGAGTACCCCTTACAAAATATTAATTCTTGATCTTTTGATGATTCATCATAAAAAAAAGGTATGAGCATGCTACTAGCACAACTGTATTAGCTAAACCCTAAATAACTTGAGTTCATTTCTTGAAATAAAATATTTACAGAAAACATAAAATAGTAAGGTGTCATGATTGACACAATTAGAAAAATATGCAATCATGGTAGACTAGTTTTGGAGGAAGAGTTGTTGGGTCGATGATCTAGAGTTGTGGAGGGTTGACAAATTTGTCACATCTATGCCAAAGTGATAGACTTGGTAGAGGAGAAATAAAGAAGCTTTGATAAACGATCTTAAGAGTTCTGAGCCCCACATAATTTGGTCTGGAGGGAAACAAGGTCCTCACCAACCCTAGCAACTGGAAATCTCTCCTTTGATAGTTCACTACTATCTTTCCCTTTAAGGAGGAGGCATTATCATGGGAGGAATTGAATTTTCTCTTATCCTCTACCAAAGTTTTATTGTACTACTCCTAGGGTATCAATCCTCCTATGAGGTCTCAACAGTTGAGCAGTATGGTTTGGACTCTCTTCTCGAACTGTGAATCAAAAGAAGCTAAATACTTCAATACTTTCTTCATACATTCTTCATCCTTAACTCTGGCAGCTTCCTTCTGGATCATTTTGGATACCTCCATGATTGTAGTCACCCAATCTACCACATCTATGACCATCAACTCATTGGTTTGTTTTCCATTGACATACTTAATGAACCTTTTAGTTGTCTCAGCTTTATTTTCACCCTCCTCTTTAGCAACCAATATGAATAATTCATATTGCTTGATAGCATCTTTTTTCTCTACCATCAAAGTTCATATTCACCCTATTATTCCTCTCCTTTGTTATTATTGCATCCCATATAATTTATTTGGCCTGGAGGAGGGACATGTTACCTTTTAGATTGCCTTTCAGTTCAGTCATTTCTTGATTTGCTTCCTGTAGATTTTGTTGATCAATTATGCATTTGTTTTGGCAACCTCCAGATGTTTCTCCTTTTTTTCAAGGGCATGGTTGGAGTTATCTAAATCCACATGTAATTTATTAAGTTCTCCTTATGAGAGTTTCATTTCAATGAGATTTTTAGTGATATGCTCAATGGGATTCTGAAGATTCTCTGGCACAAGCACTGCAAAAATATGGGAGTCAATTTTATGCTAGAGCTCTTCTACCTATTGTTTGAGGGCCACGACTTCATTATTTGGCTCTATTATCTCCTTTGCTAGAATCTATTTTTCTTCCTCCACTTGTTCTAGTTCCTTGGATTGCACATGTTCACTAGTAGGCATCTTCATCTTATGCCTCAGCTGTTGGATCTAAGCCTGTGAACTCTAGATAAGAGTTTCTAGGGAAGTTTTTTCTTCTGGTTTCACTCCCAGCTTTTCAATCAGTTCCTTGATGTTATCATTTTGAAAATGTAGAGCTCTAGAGTTAGCTCTCTCTTGCTTCAGGTTTATTGCGGTTTTTCAACTTTGCTAATGGTCATAACATTTTTTCTTAGTTAACTAAACAAAATTTCTCCCACCTACCTATGAAAGTTGATTTTGTCACGCAAAGGGACACTTCTCAGATCTAGAGATACATCCAAATCCCTAAACTATGTGCCTAATGGGAGGGAATGTAACGAGGGGTGGTCTAGTGAAAACTTCATTTGGTTCCTCTCTAGGTCCATGGCATCCAGGAGTCTCATTTGGTAGGGGACCGAATGTGATGCCAGTTATTGTTCAATATCTTCTCTAATATTCTTATTTGTTTACTCTATTTCCTTCCCTGTATCCCAACTGCATTTTATCACTTTTGAACTCCCAACATAACTCAAAAGTTCTACCTCTATAGATGATGATGTGGAAGCTTGAATAGGATCTTCTAAGGTCACCTAGAAACCTAGTTGATCGAGCTTTGTCTTGGTCAACCTGTTCTCAATCTCTTCTTCATCTGCTTCAAGGATTTTTTTTGGTTTGCTATTGTGGACATATTCCATTTCCACTTCTTCAATCTCATCAACATTCATCTTTTGTGCCTTGTCCTTTGTTATTGGAGTCTCAATCTCAATTTTTGTATTAATAGGCTAGGAATCAAAGTTAGATTTCCATTCCAATTTTTCCCTGTAATCATGATCATAGGCTGAAGAATTGATGGTTTTCCTTTTCTTTGCAATGATATCATGGGGGTCAAAATGCCAAATATCCCAAATTTAAAAATTCATTTCTTTCACCAAATTCTCATCTTGATGCAGGGCTTGCCTAGTATTTACAATAAAGGGACCAATTGGTTTGCCCAATTTTAACATGTAACTTTTCTTAGCAGGAAAAAAGTGTATTTAATCCACATGAAGTCTTTGTCTCATGAAATATAGGGAAACTATCCTCATCTTCATAAAGATAGGTAAATGGACCTCACACCCATAAACCCTAATTTTAGTGTAATTATCAAAAAAATACCAGTCACCCACCCCAGTGTCCTTACTAAGTTGGAGGATCTCTTTTTTCTGAGGAAAAATCCTTGGGGGGGACACATTGTGGATGATTTTGTATACAATAGAGATATAAGTGGATATGAATTGAGAGTACCCCTCATTGTTTGGTTTCTACCTGACAACAACATCCCAATCAAAGAGAGGATTTATTTTTTTGTTTGAATCCATGAGACTGATACCCATGCATTCAAACTCATCTACATGGGTATATAAGGAAAAATAAAACACCAGGGAGTAATATCTGAAAAATGAAGTGACAGAAAAGTGATGCAACTAGAATTTGATGGATTCTACTAGGAAATAGGGTATATCAAAAAAATGGATTGGTTGCATCATTTCTCTCAGAAACCCTATGATGAATTTGGGTGCAAATTTTTCATCATCATTTGTAAACAACTAGGAAATTACAGTGAGGATGGTATGCACTGCCTCTCTAAATGTAGATATTTTGAAAGTATTGGTAACATGTAAGAATTGGTGGCCAGGGGCCAAAATAATTTGAAAAAAGGTTTGTTGTTCCCTAGCTGATATGGCAACATAACTATAAAATACAATGTTTTCATTGAATTTTTCTAGTTCATGATAAACCAGGTATACTAGAGCCTTTTGAATAATCTCTCGGGTTATCTCAAGGATTTTGACTCCATTCAAAGATATAAAACAATTCTTCTTCTCAACATAAGACACGGTAATCCATGAAATGAACTTAGGAAAATGATAGACAAATGGCACAATTTCGTAATATATTTGTGCCTCTACTACCCTAAAATGGTCTTCTCCTTTAAGGTAGCGACCATGCAAGTTGAATTGGAGGTCCGACATGTGGTAAGAGAAAGGTGGGTTGTGAATTTGTGACTTCGTTTCCATTAGGGGTTCAATGTTGAATGAGGGTTTGGCTTCCCATGCTTTGGGGGTATTTGGGTCTCATTTCTTCATTTTGAGCATGGAGACAAAAATCATGGGTAGGTGGCTGGTGGGTTACCTAGTTGACTGGGTTAGAATTGGAAGAAACAATATTACAGAGCTTTGGAGAAGTATGATAGGTGAACGACATCATGGAATGGTTGAATGAAGGGTGAAATTGGTTGTAGAAGAATGAAATTGAAATAAAATGGCTTAAATAGGTATGGACTTTGTAGGCAGAATGAAATGATCATATGATGTCATGCAAGGTCATGAGAGGGAGACACGTGGCAGAAAATGATTGGCAGGGTGATAGGTGGACCATGGAGGGGCATAATTTACCGTTACCTCAATGATTGCTTGTTGGAATTGACGAAAACTCAATGCATGGTAGGTGTGGTCCCCACCCCTCTCCAGCGGGTGGACGAGCAGGAGGCAGGATCAAATCGAGAACCCCCCAATGTTAATATGGGTCACCGATCTACTTATCCTACCCTACTGACTTTTCATATCCGAGGAGTGGCATTGACATATGAGTCACGCAAGTCCCACCCCCCCCCTAAAATTCCTTGGGGGATAGGTCGGGCAGAGATGTACGCTGATCCATCTGATTCCTACTTGATATTTAAACACATACCTACTTCCCTTGGGCTTTCATCTTTCAAAACTTTGGCTTTCCCTTTTGAATTTTGGATTCCGAAATTTCAGCTTCCAAATTTCGCCTTCTGATATTTCAGCTTTCCCTTTTCATTTTGGCTTTTGAATTTCGGATTTCGAGATTTTAGATTTCCCTTTTCATTTTGAATTTCAAATTTTGGCTCCCGAATTTATGCTTTCTCATTAGGCTTTCAACCAAAGGAAATATTTTTCTGATATTTCTTTTGCTCGAGGGATTTTGGTACACTGCTAGAGACAAATTCTATCCCTTCCACCAATATATATTGCATGTGTCCTTCTTTATACCAGGGATGAAAAACAAGATCATTCGACACAAATACATGTGGGTATGAAATCTAAAAACAACGGCTCCAATTGGGGACAATGTATTGCAAGAAATGCATTGAGAACTTTCATATTAGTGCCTCTATCTATTAGGAATGGAATCAATTGATTTAGGTATATATATAAATCAAAACAGAAGTAGTACAAACAAAAAACATATCTAGTATGTACAATGGCTCATCGGTATATACATTGGATGAAAATGGACATCTTTAATGTTGAAAATATAGCTTGATAAATTGCCCATTCATAGGCAGTTCACGTACCTCACCATCCTCATTTTCTAGTAAGAAGGTGTTGTTTCATTTTTCTTCAGATATCTTGAAAGTTCAAAACCACAAGGGATCAAACTTCCCATGTTTTCCTTTGTCCTCTCTCCTAACATCCCATCTGAGTACAAAATCTCCTGGCTGTAAGGATCTGTCCCTTGCATTTTTGTCAAAAATAACCTTCATCTTTTCCTTATATTTAATCATATTCTGAGTTATTTGTCCTATGTTTTCTTGCAGTTATACCAACCTATTTATTCTCCTCGTTAGAGAATTGGGCTCCTCCTCAACATCCTGTAGAATTTTAGCCATTGTCAAGGCTAATTGGACAGGGAAAATTGCATCATTTCCATATACCAACTCAAAGGGAGACTTCTCAGTTGACCTCTTAGTAGTAACTATGTTGGCCCATAGAGAAAATTTTAGTTGTGAGTCCTAGTTTCTCTGATTTTCTGATATGGTATTTTTCAAAATCCTCACCAGAGTTTTATTTGAAGATTTAGCCAATCCATTTCTCTATGGATAGTAGGTGGTGGAGTGTCCCAATATGATGTTGTACTTATGCAAGAAACTAAGAAACTTGGATGACTTAAATACTCGAACGTTTTCACTGGTAATCTTCCCTAGAAAACCTAATATTGTAAGGATATTCTCCTCCAGAAACTTAATTACCATTGTATTGGTTGCATTTATGGTTGGGATGGCCTTCACCCATTTCATGAAACAATCAATGGTTGTATGTATCCATTTGTGTTTACCATTGGATGGTGGATGAATTTCTCATATGAAGTCTAGACCCCATTTCCTGAAGGGTTCCTCTACAAAAACAAGGATCAGGGTGAGGGGTGCTAACTTTTGCTTCTTAGCAAAAATCTGACATTTTTCATCGGACCTAACATAAGAATGAACCTCACAAAATAAATTCGACCAGTAGAAAACTTCTTTGAGTGTCTTATAGGTTGTGGCTCTCCAACTGTAAGCTCCTTTTAAGTGAACATATTGAATTTTTTCCCACATACCTTTTGTCGATGATCCTTTTTCCACTTTGGTCTTCATAAGATCTAGTAACCCACTCAAGGTTTCCTTCATTTATTTTGTATTATACTCCTTGGATTCTCCTTCCATCATCCTTTTAGTAATTATTGATTCCCGGACTTCAAAATATTGAACCATTATTAAATTCCTCACTCTCACCTTCCATTTATCAAAGTTTCCATTGAACAATGGAGCTTTTTGAATTTCATTATCTTCAGTTTTCACAGTTGAAGAAGAGACATATTTAGAAGGATTGGAGGGTTTATTCCTTGGATTTTCCATTTGTATTCCAAGGATCTACCTTCAAGTTGTATGCTTTGAGAGAAGGTACTTGCTCAAATACCAATTGTTGGAAATACTGAGAGGGGGGTGAATCAATATTTCTTTTCAATTGTTATTTTTACCAGTTAAGATTACTTATATTTAGAACACAAAATCAACAACATCGAATAAGTATTTATTAATGAGATATAATGAGGAATTAAATCCTGTTCTTTACAATGAATCAAGTACAATAATAGTTTAGGGCTCCAACACTAGATGAATACACGAATCTTCAATCTCCCAGGCTCCAACTTGTATTTTTCCAAGCACCGACTTGGACTTTACGAGGCTCCAACATCTAGGGATCCAACCCTATTTTACAAGGCTCCAACCTCTGGGTCTGAAACCTTATCTCTGGTATAAGATCCAACCTGGTCTTATTGAGGACTTATCTCCTCTAGGGCCCCAAATCACAACTCCAATTCGTCAAGATAATTTTATATTTCTTCACGACTCCCAATATGTTCTTCAACGAGCCCTGTCAATCTCTTCACCTTCAAGATTTCCTTCAATTGATCTCCAAATCTCGCATCAATGACAACCTTGTCTTCTAAGAAGGTGTCTCCACTGTTCTTCATGGTACCAAAATCATTTCTCCAATGTTACTCCTTGAGGGCCTTCAACAATTCATTATGAAATCTGGTAGCCATCGATATTTTTTACATGTTAGTGATGACTATATCTACAGTTTGAGTTTTTAGAAATTTGATTTCCTTGTATCAATATGTCATCTAGAAAACCCTCCTAAAACTTTTTTTTTCCTTATATTGAGTCCACCTTTGTAAATTAAAACCCCATTATCACTATCCTACCTAGCTTGAGCCCTACTGGCATAAATCGACTCCAAAAGAAAAAGACAAATCTTTGTTTATAAAAGTCTCCCTATGTTAGGAAGTGGCGCTTTAAGACATTTACCCTTGGCAATCATCAAAAAACCAAAAAAGCTGCAACTGTACAGACCAGCCATAGTAGGCCTCCACTACCACAAATGAAATTGACAAACGGCTCTAAGTCGCGCCACCTTATATCCCTAGGTCTCAGCACTGCACAAACCACAGTCTTAAGCTGACTATTAGGTGTTTCACAGTGTTTTATGGATTCTACAAAGGCAGGAAATATAACTTCATCTCAGGAGGAAATGTTTGAATTTACAGTTAGAAGAACAGCTGCTTATAAATGTAACATGAGCCTGAGATATATCTGCAAAACAGAGAGCCACTCATCAAGACCTTGCAGCTCTTTCCAGCATGAAAATCACAGTAAGAAAAGGACACCACTGTCACAGCAAACTGGTAAATTGTCAAGGCCCAGAACCTCCTTCATTTACAAGCAGAGGGTTAGGGCGCCTCCTTCATCTACAAGCAGAGGGCACTGGCCAGTATTGACTTAAAGGAAATGCAGAAACCCAGGTTTGCCTTTACTGAACAGTGAAACAATAACTCCAGGTTTTATGAATGTGAGTGATGATCATAACAGGGATGGAGTCTGAAGTATGCAAGTTCAAAGGAAAGCAGAGTTTGGTCTGATAAAAGAAGTCATTTGAAGTTTTCAAATCATGCGAATTGTTAAACTTTAGAAAGGCATATCATGAGTTAAAACAATTCTAATCATAGGCAGTTTGCTTTCCCCACAAAACCAAATTGAAAAGATGCTGACAGATCATGTCATCACACAGGCAGAGGAAAAGTTGTTTGTTTTCAAAGGGTGCTGACCTCCATAGTCACAGAGACTATATTTCAAACAATTTGTCATAAGATGACCAAAGAAAATAATGACATCTCAGTTCCCCTCAAAGCAGTACAGTGAGACAGTTACACTTTGACTAGGGTTTTTCTGAAGCACAGTGATGATTGCAAGCAGAGGTGCTAGTATTGATGTTTTTTCAAGTTGTTTGCTTACCATCACATCCAAGGAAAATCTGTCAGCGATTGTGGTATCTTGATCTAAATTACAGTGAAAGGCCTCCTCAATTTATGAAGCGGATAGCCCAGAAGCGTTTGGATGTGTTAAGGCGATTAGTCTAAAGGTCTGAGTGGAAGGACACAAGAAAGTAAATAGAAGTCATTTACCTGAGAAACAATATGAATATGCATGCATTGATACCAAAAGGAAGCGAGTTTCTTTAAAAGAAAAGGGTTAAACGGCACCTTTGTCACACGCCCGAAGGGAGAAGTCTAAGGGAGCTCCTTTTGAGTAAATAGAGAAATATAGTGTGAAAGCATGCAACCAAAAGATGGCGCTTACAGCCCAGGGAGAAAGCTTATAAATCACCTAGAAGCAGCAATTATCAAACAAATTGGAGGAACACAGGCCATCTCCTGTTAAATGACAAAACAGTTCTCAAGGATTTTCAAACATATTTTGAATGTTTTTTTCCCCTTGTTAAAAATATCACCTGAAATGTCAAACAGTGGACAAATTTGGGCTATGGAATGGTTCTATTACAAAAAGGTCAATGCACTGGTCAAAGAAAAATGATGACTGTTTCCAAGAGACCTGTTCTTCTTGCTTCATGATTTTCTCCTTTCAGAATATACATCACAAATAATGGGAGGCAGTTCAGTTTTAGTTCCCAGGATGGACATGGTGAATAGGTATACAATTTTATGAATAGGCAAAAAGAGTTTGTTTTGATAAACTGTCACTATTTAAATGATTTGAAACAAACACAGTCTTCCATCATTCAAAAAGGGACAGATATATCATAGACAATGTACCTACAGGCAGGAAATTATTTTGGAAAAAAGGGGCGCCTTCATGAAATCAAAAAACCATAACCAAATCCAAATTATGTCAGCAATGTGGACACCTGCAAAAGAGAAAGGGTTGAAGGAGCAAGCAAACACCGAGGCTGTCAAAACAAGTTGACAATGCAAGACCTGCCCTTTCGGAAAAAAGGTAGTTTCCAGTTATTTTCCTGACAATGTTAAAATGGTTATATAATAAATATCACCAGCATCATTGAGCACAGTGACAGAGATGGTATAAAGGCTATGGAGTTATTTTTCAAAGTTTCAAGTTCGATGTTAAAGTGTCCAAAAGATCGTGGAAACCTTGCACAAGCCAAACAAGAATTCCACTTTACCTTTAAAAGACAAAGTGACCGTTAAGAAATTGAAATGATATATTAAGGAGTGAAGGTCGAGCGTGATTTTTCATTTTCATTTGTCAAATGGAGCTCTATACCTCACTTGGCATCAAAACAAGGTTTTTGGGTCAAATTGCAGTAATTTTCCCTATCTATAAGCCGAGCGACGCGCCTGCCATTTCGCGCGACGTGCCTGGGAGCATTTTTACACGGGCGGTCAGTGTTGGCGCGACGCGCCTATACAGTTGCGCAACGCGCCTGTACACGGCGCCCGACCCCGACCCGACAAGCCACCCGAGCGGTTGTTTGCGCGCTGTTCTTTCCTTAAAGAGTGCCGCACAGGCCTAAAGACTTCCAGCTCTATCTCCAGCGCTTCACAAGGGTTGTTCATCAAGTTTGAAGGTATTCTTATATGCTTTTCACCCGGTTTCAAAACTGCAAAATGCTATAAGGGTTTAAAAAGCCACTGTTCAAGTTTATAAAAGCGAGGTTTGAATGTGATAAAGAGGTTAGAGATAAACACCGAAGGGATAAATTGAGCACTATCACAAGTGACCATTGCAATTTACCATCAAACTTGAGTTAGAAAACGGTCAGAATCTGTTAAGATATGTGTACTGTTTAAAGAAGAGAGGAAAATGAAGAATTTTTGAAGGTGAAAACAATCTGCCCCTATCTGAAACAAAATGATCATAAAACGAACCCTTGACTTAATATGACTGTTGCAAGGCCTTGACTGCCACCGTAAAGAAACTTTTTCAAATACTGTCACCTTTGTTCCATAACAGTGAGTTTGAATGTATGCCCACACCGAAGGTTAAATTTGTATGTGTATGATCTTGTTTGATGGAGTGACATACATATAGAGAACAGTGAAGTATAGTAGGAGAAAGGGTTCTTGATCAAACAGAAATTTACGATTTGAAACGTCGGGGGGAGAGAAATTGCTCATGCTGCTCACAAAAGCAATATCATATTCAACGTGTTGTTGGTTCAGCACTTTGTGTTTTTTCAAAGCTTATTGACAAGTTGCTATCCATCCAAGCAGAGGTTTTTCTAACATAACCAGAGGGTTACATTCATAAGGGGCCATTGATTGTTTTGAAAGGAGAAAACTCACATAACCTCTGCCTAAAAACTTTGGAGTCTTTCAAACTCTGTCATCTTTGCTCAGGACTGTTACAGTGACTGCTTAACTAGCACTAAGGGTTGATTTCACATATGCAAGTTAGTTCAATGTTGGCACACTTATACAGGGCAGAGTTTTTAATGATTGCAAAATCTAATATGTGAAAGGAGTAAGAGGTATTGAGTGACATATTAAAACTCACAAGAACAGGGTGATCAAAGCACTTCTCACAGCAAACTCTTCCTAAGCAGTCTACCTTTCTTTTTCACTGTGTGATTTCCTACTAAGAAGTTGTTGACTGAGATATTTTCAAGGTGAGAGGTCACTTTTTGAAGAGCAGGATTTTAATGATTGAGAATTTTACCTTGGAGACACAGACAGAGATGTAGGTGTGTTGATTGACCTCTAACAAATTCACGAGAAAAGGTGACTTTTTAACATTGTGCACAGGAAAATTACCCAGCAGTCTATCTCCTCTTTGCTATATGGTACCCTATTGAGAAATCTGCCTGGCTGAGGTACATTCAAAGGTAGAAGGCTAAGTTTTAAGATAGCAGAGGTTGTGTATTATAAGAAACTTGATTGCAAACCATCCAAATCACATTGTTTATCTGTCCAAGCAGTAAAGTGACACAGTTTGACTCCAACAGGACATTTTACACACAGTAAAGGCAGTTTACCTCTTCCAAGGCATATTCAGGTCAAAATGCCTCCAAGGCAAGACAACAGGAGCAGCATGACAGTGATAAATATGAGCATCAGCGGGAAAAGGAGGGGAAGAGTGCTGAACAGCAGTAACTCAGTAGTGATAAACAGCAGTTTCAAGAAGCGCCCGACACGGAAAGAAGAGAGAAGCATATCATCCCTTGATATTTTGGCCTCTTCCTCGGAGCATATTGCTATGAACCCCTGAGGGTCATATGTGCCAAGTTTGGGCCCATTTCGACAACTTTTTGTTTTTTGGCTTTTTTTGGTTTTTGGTCAAAAACTCATAAATTCTCCATTTCAGTTTGAGGTTTTGCCAAGAGAGAAGGATGATACCGATGGATGCCATAATTCTATGAGCAGGTCCCCAGCGATTTTCATAGCATTTGGAGATCATTCGCCCCCTCAAATTGGCGAAAAATGCCCTCTTTTTGCACATTCTGCCCGCCATATCAGCAGTCTGCTATTTCCTGGGTTTTTGCACACAGGTACCGTTTTGGGAAACTTTCAGACATCAGATTGAGATGATTTCAGCTGTGCTGGAAAGTAGACACAGAGAGCTTTCCAACGGGCCATCATGAGCCTCATTTCAACACCGGGAAGGCTTCCATTTTCCTCTAGCAAGTCAGGGGACCTTTTTCAGGCATAAATATGAAGTATTTTTGTAATTTTTGAACCTCAAAAATCTGCTTTTCCCAAATGTGCGTTTAGCTATTTTTATACTTGGGAAATGATGTAAAGTCAATATAATTTCTGTTTTTAGTAGTTTTTAGATATTTTATGGGATATTTTGTGCCTTGGGCTTTGCAAAGCCTCAAGGACAAGTTTAGATATTTTGACTTGGCCAATGGGATAGCTAGTTGCTCCATGAGGTTTTCCTCCCTCAAGCCTATTTATTCCATGGGTTTCATTGTAAATCAGAGGCTAAACTTGAGAGAAGAATCAATATATTGGTCATATGAGCTTTGAAGAACATACTTGTGTTATGATTTTTGGACTGCCTCTTGGATGCTTTTGATGAATGATGAAGGATTGGTGATGGATTCCATGACATGGTAGAATGGTATAGTGTTTCTTGCTATGTTTTTGTCTTCTAGTTTTCATTCATAATCCATGCTTCTTGCTGCTATAGATCAGTAGAGATTGATTTTGAGATATTCCCATGGAGGCACCTCAAAATTCCTGAATCTTCATAGCTTGATGTTTTCTTCTTCCTTAGTTATGCTAAAGAATTCTTAATTGCTCTTTAGTAACTTAAGGATACTGTTTGCTAAGTTTTATTTACAAGTTCTATGTATGTTGAGTAGGATGTATGGTGTGCCCTGCCTACCTATAAGCTGTCCATAGTTCTGTCCATAAAGCTTTCTCTTTGACTGATTAGTTGATCATCTTGTTGAACCAAGGAGGCCTAGTCCCGATCTAGCCCTTTGCCTAAAACTATGAAAGCTTGTTTGTCAAAGTGCCCAATGACTTAGAGACTGTGTTTAGGCGTTTCGACATAGTTTTATGAGTTGTTAGTCCTTCTTATGTGTTTTCCCCAAAGTCTGATAGCCATTTCCCAAAGTTAGAGGGTCTTATACTTCTATGTATGGCTGGAATGTTTGATTTCTATGTATAAATTAGCTCATAGTTACATCTAGCATGATTAATGGCTTGCTATAACATGTTTATGTCTGCTATCAACTAGTTACACTTGAAATCCCTCGTCTTTCACAAGCTTGATGTCCATTTACTCCATTCTGCCCAAAGATCCCTTCTACCGTGAATCAAATCGGCCCTACAACAACCTTACATCATCATCTCATAGCTTCCTTGACCTGTTTGACCCCATAGCCCAATTTATCTACATCTTGTTACCCAGTTTATGTCTTTGATCAGTTTTATCCCTCACGAACTTAAAAAACCCCAAAAAATCAAAAACTCACTTCATAACTAGCCTAATATCAGAACACCATAAGAAAACACACCGATATCTTTTGCATATAATAGAGAGAGCCCTCTCTGAGTCCAGGAAGGTTAGGTCCTTGGGCTCCAAAGCTTGGTTTGATGTTACATCGTCATTTGGCTCGCCAATCGGCCAAATCACAGGACCCCAACATAATGGCGATCACGGTGGGACTCTGAGTATTAAACAAACTTAGTTTCCCTAATCTTTAGAGACTTTTGAGAATATTAGCTGGCTAACTTATCCCACCGCTCTCTAACATAATGGCGATCACGGTGGGACCTACTGAGTACATGACAGTCTAGCAAACTCTTATAGACTCTTTAGTCCTGCAATCTTAAACTCAGACCATCAGCCTTTTGAATCATTTAGTGTAAACCCTCTGTTTCAACCATCTTAGCAAAGTGATGAATCAGGTTTATAACACTTTTACATCCTAGGCTGCACATAAAACTCAGGAAAACCCCAAAAAACTCCCTTAGATTGGTTTTTGTCAGTATTGGTGGTGGACCATACACATATACCTCAAAACAACTAAAAATCCACCTGGCGACTCCACTAGCCTCCAGTAGGCCTTACTACTTTGCTAAATTTTAGAATACCATCCGATTTAGCCACCTCATCGCCACCCTAACATAATGGCGATCACGGTGGGACTCTGAGTGATTAAAAAACTTAGTTTCCCTCATCTTTAGAGATATTTAAGAATACTAGCTGATTGACTTATCCCACCACTCACTAACATAATGGCGATCACGGTGGGACTTTGAGTCAAAACATCCTAGGTATCCCTTAGGAACTCTCAAAATCTCAGTCAAACTTAGAAGAGTAGAATCTGGTTGTCTCACCATCCTAGCAAAATGATGACTCAGCTGTAGGACACTCTTCCAAACCTCAGGACTACATAAAACTCAAAAAAAACCACAAAAAACTCCCTTAGATTGGTTTTTGACATTACTGGTGGTGGACCATACAAGTATATCTCAAAACAAATAGATATTCCACCTGGCGACTCCACTAACCTCTAGTAGGCCTTACTATTTTATCGAACTCTAGGTTACTATCCAATAGACTTATCCCATCGCTCACTAACATAGCGGGAGATGGTAGGACACTGAGTACACAATAGCCTAGCAAACTCTTGTAGACTTTTTAGTCCTTTAGATACCTTAAACAAGCAAGCAGCCCATAGACCCATTTAGAGTAAACTCTTTTTGTTCTCATCACCCTAGCAAAGTGTTGAAACAAGTCTAGGATAATTTAACAAACCATAGGCTGCACTTAAAACTCAGAAAATCCAAAACATTCCCAGATTAGTTACCGGTGGTGGACCATAGCTAAATCTTTTTAAAAACAAACAAGTTCCACCTGGCGACTCCACTAGCCTCCAGTAGGCCTTTTTCCCCACTAGTCCTTATAAAAATTCCTAGGAATGCAGTAAGTAAACCCAATCATCCTAATGGAAGAAGACATGGTTCAACACCTGAGGACACAAAGGAGATATGCTCCAATGAGCAGAGAACATATCCCTGGTTTCCCACACAAAATGCCCACAGATGTAAATTGGTTCGAAGACCTATCTATCTTTCGAAATGAAAATATTGACAACCCATTTTTACACCTCATCAAATTTCATATGCATGTATGTAGCTTAAAGGTTGAATGGCATGAGGACTGCCTTATGAAAATGTTCATGGGTACATTAGAAGAGGAGGCAAGAGAATGGTATGAGAACCTAGAACCTCGCACCTTGTTTTCTTTGAAGGATTTCCACAAAGTATTTTGTAAACGCTATATAGGGCATTGTCCATCTCTATCATTAGCTGAAAATTGTTGTGATCACTCTGAAAAACTCATACAACACCTTGTAAGCATTGAAGAAGAATACGGAAATTGGCATCCTGAAGAGTTTTTAGAGGAGGTCCATAATTTTCTTACCCAAGCTAACAATCAAGATGACCAAGAAAAGTTGATCCTAGATGAAATCCATCAAGAAATAAGAAAAGATCCACAAGAACTCTTTGAAAAGGTTGAAACAGATAACAATCCATCTACCCTTTCATATAAAACACAAGAGGACATTCAGCCACAAGATCAACTTCCACAAAAGATGGAAAGAAATTGTTGCCCCATCCAAAGAAAACAGAAAATACCTTCTCCCTTAACTAAACAGGAAATAGATCAAATAATAAACATGCAGACAGCCTCTGAAACTTCATGTAACCAAAACTTCGCTGATTTTTCTCCTTTAAACCCTGCATATCATAAATCAGAAAAAATATTTGTAAATCAAGTTGAAGAAAAGAAATCTGATTGTCCAATATACATGGCTGGTGACATTACTTATGTTAATGATTCTCCAATGTTTGATCAATATGTTGATGATTATGACTTCCAAACAGAAACTAACTTTGCAGAAGATTCAGTTTTCGATGGTCGAGAGGAAGCTCAGTTTCATGAACTTGAGAAAAGTAAGCAGCCATTACAGATCATCTATGACACTGATGAGGAGAGCCTTGAAAGTTCAGAAGTAAGTGAAGAGTCTCGGACTCTTTGCTCTACTTCACTTCAGTCCATCAGAGATAACATTCACATAATTGGAAATCAGCAATTTTTCAGCTTTGATGATGAGGTTGAGGAAGATGGTGAAATTCTTGAGCATGTTGTAAATGAGAAGCCTTTTCCTGAAATGGTTGAAGAAATCATTTTGGACATGGAATCTTCCTTAACTCCAGATTTGTAGCCACCAAGTTCCATTGACTTACAAATTGCAGATGATGAAGTAGAGGTTGAGAAACAAATGAGAGTTGTCACACTATCCTTTGAAGATAATTTGCTGTCAAAGTGTATCCCTGCTTGCCAAACTGATGACCTCCACACAGTTTCCAGTCCACTTAATCAGAACACATCAGCTTGGAATGAAAACTACACTGCAATATATGATGAGTCTGACAGTTCCAGTGACCATGAGCAAAGGGAAGAGTTGCTTTACCAAGGGGGTCCCAAATATAGCCAAGTGGAGGAAAGAGTAGTCCTAAATGAAGCCCATGTATCAAATCCTCTAGATCAGGTATTATTCCAAGATCCATTTGTTGTTTTTCTTAAGAAGTCTGAAGGAGTAGTGGGTTCTATCATGAACAATTTGCTGCCTAGAAAGGAGAAAATCTTACACACTACTGTCCGAAAACAAACCAAGTGGGAGTGGCCTTTTCATTATTTCTGCATCATAAAAGAACTAAACCAGAATGACCCATCTGAGCATCTACTTGACTGGTTGCATTGGAAAGAAGAGTTCACCAAGTGTATGTTGTGTACAGTTTAGGATAGAATAGATAAACAACAGTAGAAAATAAGCTCAGCCTTGCGAGCACTTTTTTCATTTGTAGTTTGTTTGAAGAAAAAGTGAAAAAGAAGAAAATACAAAAAACAGTGAAAAGTAGAAAAAGAGGGCAGTTTCTAAAAAGCAGTGGTAAAGCCCCATGTTCCAAAAAAACAGTCCTTCGGAAAGCGCGCAAGTCTAAATGCCGCTACTAGTACTTCAATGTCTTGTTCAGCTATCTAGCCTAATCATAGCTGAGCATGTTTAAATTTATTTGCTGATAAGTTAGTGAGTGCAAAGATAGTCGACATTGTGTAAGATTGACTTATAACAAAGTTTAGATTAGGGAGAGATTCTGGTTCCACATGCCTAAAACAGAACCAAAGAGAGAAGCGAGGGATGAAAAATACATTGTACATCTTAACCCCGCTTGTCTAAGTTTCCTTTTATTGCAAAATAACATTTGTGTGCAGCTTGTCTTTTATGCCGCAAATGCATGAAAAATCAGACTGCCTAATCCTGATTTGATCATTTTTAAATTTCATGTTGTAGATTAGAGAATGAAATCCTGTCAAACTGCTTAATCTTGACAGTTGATCTAGCATAGGTAGAGCAATGAAGGAGTTCATCAGTTTAATCTGAACTCCCGGCAGATATAAGAGTAGAAATAGATAGGTTCATTTTTTGCAAAAAGAAAAATATGCATTGTCAAAAGGCTGCTAGTTCAAATGCGCCAAAGAGAAGAAAAAATGTTAGGAAAGATAGTGGGGTAGGTAGAAGTATCATTGATGATTAACCATGCTGT
Source organism: Pinus albicaulis (assembly GCA_034641835.2). Lineage (NCBI taxonomy): Eukaryota > Viridiplantae > Streptophyta > Pinopsida > Pinales > Pinaceae > Pinus > Pinus albicaulis. The sequence goes on from CM076577.1 coordinate 1,436,591,277, forward strand.
CACTTTTCAGAAATAACATTAAGAGAAGGGTAAAATTTTGCACCAATGGATAAGGCATTGGTCTTCATAAGCCAAAGATCTGAATTCTGGACACCTCCTGACGAGGAGCTGCCCTCCCCAAATGGAGCCACTGTTAGCCATCAGTATTTTTTACATGTTAGTGATGACTATATCTACAGCTGAGTTTTCTAGAAACTGATTTCCTTATGTCAATATGTCATCTAGAAAACCCTCCTAAAACTTTTTTCGCCTTTCTACTTTTCAGTCCAACCCTGTCAAAATCAAAACCTCATTATCCCTATCCTATCTAGCTTCAGCCCTCCTGGTCTGCCCATCAGCTTTAAAAGGAAAATCTGAATCTGTTTCAAAAGTATCCCCTATGTTAGGAAGTGGCGCTTTAAGGTATTTTACCCTTGGCAATCATAAAAAAGCCAAAAAGCCTCCATCTATTACAGACCAACCATGACTGACCTCCCACTCTGCAAATAAAATTTACAAACATCTCTAAGTCGCGCCACTTATATCCCTAGGTCTCAGCACTGCATAAACCCCAATCTCAAGCTGGCTATTAGGTGTTTCATAATGTTTTATGGATTTTGCAAAGAACAGGAAATATAACTTCATCTCAGGAGAAAATTCTTGAATCTACAGTTAGAGGAACAGCTGCTTCTAAATGTAGCATGAGCCTGAGATATATCTGCAAAACAGAAAGTCACTCATCAAGACCTTGCAGTTTTCCTTCCAGCATGAAAATCACAGTAAGAAAAGGACACCATTGTCTCAGCAAACTGGTAAATTGTCATGGCCCAGAACCTCCTTCATTTACAAGCAGAGGGTTAGGGCGCCTCCTTCATCTACAAGTAGAGGGCGCTGGCCAGTATTGACTTTAAATATTGCAAAAGCCCAGGTTTTCCTTTTACTGAACAGTGAAACAACAACTCCAGGTTTTCTGAGTGAGGGATGATCATAACAAGGATAGAGTCTGAATTATGCAATTTAAAAGGAAAACAGAGTTTGGTCTGATAAAAGAGATCATTTGAAGCTTTCAAATCATGTGAATTGTTGAACTTTAGAAAGGCATATCATGAGTAGAAACAATTCTAATCATAGGCAGTTTGTTTTCCCACAAGACCAAATTGAAGAGATGCTGACAGATCAGGTCATCACCCAGGTAGAAGAAAAGTTGCTTGTTTTTCAAAAGGTACTGACCTCCATAGTCACAGAGACTACCTTTCAAATAATTTGTCATAAGATGACCAAAGCAAATGATGACATCTCAGTTTCCCTCAGAGCAGTGCAGGAAGACAGTGACACTTTGGCTAGGATTTTTCTGAAACACAGTGATGATTGCAAGCAGAGGTGCTAGTTTTTCAAGTTGTTTTCTTACCATCACATCCAAGGAAAATCTGTGTCAAACAGATTTGTCAAACAATCTTCAGATACTTTGCCTGGTGAAAGGCCTCCTCCATTTATGAGAAGATGGCCAAAGCATTGGATATTGTTGAAGACTGATTGGTCTAAGGTGCAGTGGAAGGATACAAAGAAAGTAAATAGAATTCATGGGAAACAATATGAATGTACGTCATTGATACCAAAAAAAAGGGCAGTTTCCTTAAGGGAAAAGGTCAAGCAATACCCCACTGTCACATGCCAAGAGTCTAAGGGAGCTCCTTTTGAGTAAACAGAGAAATATAGTGTGAAAGCATGCAACCAAAAGATGACGCTTACAGTCCAGGGAGAAGCTTATAAATCACCTGGAAGCAGCAATTATCAAACAAATTGGAAGAGCACAGGCCATCTCCTGTTAAGCAACAAAACAATTCTCAAGGCTTTTCAAACAGATTTTGAATGGTTTTTCCCCTTGTTAAAAATATCACCTGAAATGTCAAACAGTGGACAAAGTTGAGCTATAGAATGGTTCTATTACAAAAAGGTCAATGCACTGGTCAAAGCAAAATGATAATTGTTTCCAAGAGACCTGTTCTTCTTGCTTCATGATTTCCTCCTTTCAGATATACATCACAAATGATGGGAGGCAATTCAAGATTAGTTCCCAAGAGGACATTGTGAATAGGTATACAATTTTATGAATAGGCAAAGGAGTTTGTTTTGATAGACTGTCATTGTTTAGATGATTTGAAACAAACACAGTTTTTCATTATTCCAAAGGACAGATATATCATGAATATTACTACGGAAATTATTTTGGAAAAAAGGGGCGCCTTCATGAAATCAAAAAACCATAACCAAATCCAAATTATGTCAGCAATGTGGACACCTGCAAAAGAGAAAGGGTTGAAGGAGCAAGCAAACACCGAGGCTGTCAAAACAAGTTGACAATGCAAGACCTGCCCTTTCGGAAAAAAGGTAGTTTCCAGTTATTTTCCTGACAATGTTAAACTGGTTATATAATAAATATCACCAACATCATTGAGCACAGTGACAGAGATGGTATAAAGGCTATGGAGTTATTTTTCAAAGTTTCAAGTTCGATGTTAAAGTGTCCAAAAGATCGTGGAAACCTTGCACAAGCCAAACAAGAATTCCACTTTACCTTTAAAAGACAAAGTGACCGTTAAGAAATTGAAATGATATATTAAGGAGTGAAGGTCGAGCGTGATTTTTCATTTTCATTTTTCAAATGGAGCTCTATACCTCACTTGGCATCAAAACAAGGTTTTCGGGTCAAATTGCAGTAATTTTCCCTGTCTATAAGCTGAGCGACGCGCCTGCCATTTCGCGCAACATGCCTGGGAGCATTTTTACACGGGCGGTCAGTGTTGGCGTGACGCGCCTGTACAGTTGCGCGACGCGCCTATACACGGCGTCCGACCGCCCGACAGCCCGACCCGATAGGCCACCCGGGTGATGTTTTTGCGCGCTACTCTGACCTTAAAGAGTGCCGCGCATAGTTGGAGGTTTTCCAGTGCTGCTCCCGCTCTTCACAATGGTTGTTCATCAAATTTAAAGGTATTCTTATATACTTTTCACCCAGGTTTCAAAGCTATAAGTGCTATAAGGGTTGAATAAACCTTGTTAAGTTTATAAAGCAAGGTTTGAATGTCGAATAAAGAGGGTTAGGGGTAATTTTTAAAGAGATAAATTGACATATCACAGAGCGACCATTGAAATTTACCATCAAACTTGGGTTAAAACGGTCGAATACGTGAATATTCGTGTCTTGTTTAAGCGGAGAGGAAAATGAAAGAATTTCGAAGGTGAAAGCAATCGCCCTATACGAAACAAAATGATCATCAAAATGAACCCTTGACTTAATGGTATTTACCAAGGTCTTGGTAACCCATAGTAAAGAAACTTTTCAAATACATGCCTTTGTTCCATAACAGTGAGTTTGGATGTATGCACACACTGAAGGTTAAATTTGTATGTGTATGATCATGTTTGGTGGAGTGACACACATATAGAAAACAGTGAGGTTTAATAGGAGAAAGGGTTCTTGATCAAGTAGAAGTTTACAGGTTGAAGCTACAGGGGAAGGTTGCTCATGCTCCTCACAAAGGGACAGTATTCACTATGTTTGTTGGTTGATTGCCTTGTGTTTTTCAAGCTTATTGAAGCTGTTATCCATCAATGAGTTGAGAGGTTTTTCCTAACATAACCGAGGGTTACATTCATAAGGGGCCATTGATTGTTTTGAAAGGAGAAAACTCACATAAACTGCCTAAAAACTTTGGAGTCTTTCAAACTCTGTCATCTTTGCTCAGGACTGTTACAGTCACTGCTTAAATAGCACTAAGGGTTGTTTTCACATATGCAAGTTAGTTCAATATTGGCACACTTATACAGGGCAGAGTTTTTAATGATTCCAAAATCTACTATGGGAAAGGAGTAAGAGGTATTGAGTAACATCTAAAAACTACAAGAACAGGTGATCAAAGCACTTCTCACAAGAACTTTTCCTAAGCAAAATACCTTTCTTTTTCACTCTGTGATTTCCTACTAAGAAGTTGTTTGATCGAGATATTTTCAAGGTGAGAGGTCACTTTTTTGAAGAGAAGGATTTTTAATGACTGAGATTTGTCTGAGACACAACACATGTGTGTTGATTGGCCTCTAACAAATTCACAAGAAAAGGTGACTTTTTAACACTGTGCACAGGAAAATTACCCAGCAATCTGTCTCCTCTTTGCTATATGGTACCCTATTGAGAAATCTGCCTGGCTGAGGTACATTCAAAGGTAGAAGGCTAAGTTTTAAGATAGCATAGGTTGTGTATTATACGAAACTTGATTGCAGACCTTCCAACTCACATTGTTTATCTGTCAAAGCAGTAAAGTGACACAGTTTGACTCCAACAGGGCAGTTTACACACAGTGAGGCAGTTTGTATTTTCCAAAGCATATTCAGATCAAAATGCCTCCAAGGCAAGACAACAGGAGCAGCATGACAATGATAAATATGAGCAGCAGCAGGAAAAAGAGGGGAAGAGTGCGGAACAACAGTAACTCAGTAGTGATAAACAACAGTTTCAAGAAGCGCCCGACACGGAAAGAGGAGAAAAGAATATCAGCCCTTGATATTTTTGCCTCAGCTTCGGAGCATGTTGCTAGGGACCCCTGAGAGTCATATGTGCCAAGTTTGGGCCCATTTCGACAACTTTTTGTTTTTTGGAATTTTTTGGGTTTTTGGTCGAAAACTCATAATTGCGCCATTTCAGTTTGAGGATTTTTCAAGGGAGAAGGATGATACCAATGGATGCCATAATTCTATGAGCAGGTCCCTAGCAATTTTTAGAGCATTTGGAGATCTTTCGCCCCCTCAAATTGGCGAAAAATGCCCACTTTTTGCACATTCTGCCCGCCATATCAGCAGTCTGCTATTTCCTGGTTTTTTACACACAGGTACAGTTTTGGGGAACTTCCAGACATCAGATTGAGATGATTTCAGTTGCGCCGGAAAGTAGACACAGAGAGCTTTCCAACGAGCTATCATGAGCCTCGTTTCAACATCAGGAAGGCAGCCAATTGCCTCCAGCAAGTCAGGCGACCTTCTTCAGACATAAATATGAAGTATTTTTGTAATTTTTGAACCTCAAAAATCTGCTTTTCCCAAATGTGCGTTTAGCTTTTTTTATACTTGGGAAATGATGTAAAGTCAATATAATTTCCGTTTTTAGCAGTTTTTTAGATATTTTATGGGATATTTTGTGCCTTGGGCTTTGCAAAGCCTCAAGGACAGTTTAGATATTTTGACTCGCCAATGCGATGGCCTAGTTGCCTCCATGAGGTTTTCCTTCCTCAAGCCTATTTATTCCATGTAAGTTTCATTGTAAATCAAGAGGCTGAACTTGAGAGAAGAATTAATACATTGGTCATATGAGCTTTGAAGAATACCACTTGTGTTAAGGATTTTTTTGACCTATTTTTGGATGCTTTTGATGAATGATGGGGATTGCGATGGATTCCATGTGACATGGCAGTAATTTTGGCAGTGTTTCTTGCTATGTTTTGTTCTAGTTTTTCACCATAATCCATGCTTCTTGCTGCTATAGATCAGTAGAGATTGATTTTGAGATATGCCCATGGAGGCACCTCAAAATTCCCGAATCTTCATAGCTTGATGTTTTCTTCTTCCTTAGTTATGCTTGTGAGAATTCCTTAAATCGCCTTATGCAACTTATGATATCGTTTTGCTAGTTTTATTTACAAGTTCTATGTATGTTGAGTAGGATGTATGGTGTGCCCTGCTTACCTATAAACTGTCCATAGTTCTGTCCATGAAACTATCTCTTTGAGTGATTAGTTTATCATCTTGTTGAACCAAGGAGGCCTAGTCCCGATCTAGCCCTTTGCCTAAAACTGTGAAAGCTTGTTGTCAAAGTGCCCAATAACTTAGAGACTGTGTTTAGTTGTTCCGGCATAGTTTTTTGAGTTTCTAGTCCGTCTTATGTGTTTTTCCCAAAGTCTGATAGCCATTTACCAAAGTTAGAGGGTCTTATACTTCTATGCATGGCTGGAATGTTTGATTTATATGTATTAATTAGCTCATAGTTACATTTAGCATGATTAATGGCTTGCTATAACATGTTTATGTCTGCTATAAACTAGTTACACTTGAAATCTCTTGTCTTTCACAAACTTGTTGTCCATTTAATCCATTTTTCCCAAAGATCCCTTCTACCGTGAATCAAATCGGCCCTACAACAACCTTACATCATCATCTCATAGCTTCCTTGACCTGTTTGACCCCATAGCCCAATTTATCTACATCTTGTTACCTAGTTTATGTCTTTGATCATTTTTATCCCTCACGAACTTAAAAACCCCCAAAAATCAAAAACTCACTTCATAACTAGCCTAATATCATAACACCATAATCAAACACACCGACATCTTTTACACATATAGAGAGAGCCCTCTCTGAGTCCAGGAAGGCTAGGTCCTTGGGCTCCAAAGCTTGGTTTGATGTTACATCGTCATTTGGCTTACCAATCGGCCAAATCACGGGACCCCAATGTACCACTAAATATTCCAAGATCCGTTACAAGGTCTTGTTTCAATAAGATTGATATTAAATATGATAGCAAGTCAAAATATTGTCAAGTATCCACAAGGTAATTTATCTTCAATACGATAACAAGTCTAAATCTTCTCAATTCTCCACAAGGAAAATGATATTAAATATGATAGAAATTCGAAATCTTCACAAGTATTCACAAGGAAATTTATCTTCAATAGAAACAATTCTTCACAAGTCAATATTTTTTCTTAGGGATCTCCTATTTGATGCTCAACTAAATTTCCTCCAAGTAAATCTTCCAAAATAATGCTCCGGCACTACTCAAGAGGTAGCTCCAAGATGTCTCCAATGGATACTGGTTATGATCACAGTTCACAGGTAGAGGTCTGAACTTCTAGAGAAATATCAAAAACAATGATCGAGCCTTAAAAAAATCTGAGCTAAAGAGATTGGTCTATTGTTCAACAATCTGGTCATTGTAAAACAATTTTTCACAAAACCTAACCTGAGCTGCTACAAGAATGTGCCTTCACAAGAGATTCCCATACATGAATGTAATGAATCTTTAAAAACTGTGCTCCAAGTCAACAGTCCATAGCTAGATGTAATGCCTTATATCTGAGCTCCCACAGACAGATCTGAGCCACGTTAGGTGAACACAGTTATGTAGCCTTACAATCAAGTCCGAGGTATTTTTCCTATCCTCATAGTTGAGCCACAAGCCACAAGATACTAAAAATGTAGCACCAAGCTACAATCTGGTCACTTGACAACCTATTTGAGCCTCTAAAATAGGTTAGTGTCTCATTTAAAATAGGTTCGAGTCTCCAATAGCATAGGACTATCCCTCAACAAGTGATCCAAACTACCCAAAACACCCAATCGTTCACTGGTTTTCCATCCAACTTATGTTTAGGTTCGAGCCTCCTCACAGTGCTGTATGACTATTCTCAAATTGTTTTAACCCAACAAAAATATTTTAGCCCAAAACAGTGTTTAATCTTTGATCTCCTCACCCCTCTTCTATCTTTGTATTCTTGTGATGATGCTTCATCGATTTAATGGATGAAAATTGAAGTATTACACTTATATTTAGATATATTTTTGATTTTAATGAAAGGACATGTCTTTTTTAGGGATGCCGACTAGGATGATAGAGCCTAGGTCGGCTAGGGTAAAAAATACGTTATGTTATTTAAAAAATTCATCTTATCCTAGACTATGGGGAGTTAGAGGGAAAGTGAGGGCTCATTGGAAATGGTTTGACATCGTCTACATTCTTATGACAATTCCACCCTTAGATAAGGTCATTTTGTCATCAATAAAATAATATTTGTGAAATTGTCATCATTTTTTCATTTCAGGCATCATTCAGGATTTTATGTCTAGGACAGAATTTAGGGCTTATTCACTTGTGTTCTTCATTAGGATAGACATCCTTATTTTATTAAAGAATATGATACTATGAGAATCAATCAAGGAGGGCTTATCATCATATAGATAAGGGCTAGAGATTCATTAAGAGCAAGGATATTATATTATTAGGGAAAGGGCTTATATATTATGAACATAATTGGAACTTAGGGATTGTCATTATACATTAATATTCATGTCTAGTGCATCATGGACATCTTAGACTACTTCATTAATTAATTTACATCTTCATAATGTAAGGGCATCCTTAGCACCTAGGTTTTAATTCATTAATGACATCCTTATCACCTAGGGTTTTCATGAGGTTCATGTACTACAAGAATATTTTCCATCTCCAATAATTCCATATAGAAATCAATGACAACCTTGAAAAATATTTCTTCATTGGGAATCACGATTGAATTTAGACCAAAATCCATAGGTGTTAGACAACGATCGTATCACCAGAGATAAGGATCCACGAGAGGCGGTTAGTCCATGTCGTGAAAGACACATGGAGTGTTGGTTTATCCAATTTCCAACAATATCCCTCCCAACGTGAGATGGGTGTGTATCAAACTCGTGACCTACGCTTTGATACAAATTTGTTTAGAGTCGCGATTGTCATTAGACCAAAACCTGGAGGTGTTAGTCAATGATCGCATCACCAGATATAAGGATCCATGAGAGGCAGTTATTCCATGTCATGAAAGACACGAGGAATGTTGGTTTATCCAATTTCCAACAACAACAACCCACAATCTGGCTAAGGGGTTACTAGGCTAATGGATTTACCCTAATCCATAGTCTGGTTGAGGGACCCCTAGGCCATGTGTTTTTCATTTTGGAGATCCACCCCACTCAGCTTCAAATTTGTCCATAAATCTAGCTCAATCAAAGTATGAGAAACCCATCTCAACAAAGTTATATAGAAATGGAAAGGATAGGCTGAAAAACATGGTCACACCTGAAAAAACCCATGCCAAGACAAAAAAAGCCCACATGCAATACCATGCATGCCAGATCTAACAAGGAAATAACATATGCAAATCAATACTTGAAAAGAATCATGGTGTAGCTTCTTGATCCTACTCTTCCTTGATTTATTTTCCTTTCTTGCTCTGATTCCAAAGTGATCCAAGAAAATCTAAGTGTCCAAGAGTATGAGAGAGAGAGAGAGAAAAGAATGAGAGCCATAAGTATGAGAAAAAGTCTGCCAATTGATCCTCATAAGCCTTTTTATTAATGAGGCCTCTATTTTCTTCATTTTCCATTATTTTCTTTCATTTTCCTCTTCACATGCAACCTGTGACCTTTCATCTCTCTTTTCTCATATTTTCCATTATTTTCATAAATAAAATGTCAATCAAGGCCTCATGATTTTCCAAAGCCTTTTCCATTGCCTTTAATAATTTATTTTAGCCATAATAACCAAAATGAACACCCGCTAGGATGTTTTCCCACCATTCAGCTTGGAATACATGTCCCATCAACCGTGGTTATTATATATTTTTACATAAAATTTTACTAAGGTTGTTACAACGGCCAGCCAAGAAGCAGGTGAGGCCATATTAATGAGGAAGATAATTGTTGGTCTGTTTGGTCGATAGATGGATCTGGAAGTAATTTATTGTGATAACTAGAGTAGCATCAAACTCTTGGTTTATCATTTTTTCATGAAGAGTCCAAGCATATTGATATCAGGTATCACCATCTCAGATATTGTGTAGCGAGGCATATTATGTCATTAGAGTAAATTTTCATGGAGTAGGATGCAAACATCTTGACGAAGGAACTGTCAAGAAGAAAATTCGATTTCTATAGAGGTAGGACCGAGGTAACAAACAATCCCTTTCTTGTTGAGAAGGAGTGTTGAAATTGGCAGCAAGAATGGCTTCTCATTCAATTTTCCCTTAAATTAAATTAGAAGTAAATTGTAATTCCACATCACATTATAGTTTGTACGAGTTAACTAAGTTGGGAAGACTTATTTAGCTTAGTCAATTCGATTTGAGGGTCAAACTAGAGGCATATAGATATTCATTCTAAGTTTTAGGGGGTCCAGTTGTAGTTTATTTTGAGTTGTATTTGTTTAGCTTAATTATTTGAGTTAAAATCAGTTTAACTAGTTCTAACTTATGGATTAGTGAGAGGTCCAGTGAATTAAATCTGATTTAATTCACACACATTGATCGACCAAATAACTGATAATTCACTATAAATAGCTGTTGCATGTCAGTTCTAAGAGTGACCCAATTTAGATTGGAGTTAAAGGGAATTAGACTATCAATTGTACTATTAGAAAATTTTACAAGTCATGCATGCGGTCAGCAGGTCGCCTTAGATGAATTGTGCAATCAATTCTTGGGAATTTCTCAATTAATATGGGCTCAATTCCTCCAGGAATGTGTAAGAAAGGCTGAGCAACCTAGAGGCAGGAAATTTGTTTAGTAGCAGACCATTCTTGTTGGGATCAGTGTGAGACAATCAGAGATAGTGAAGAGGTTTCTCAGGAAGGGAAATAGCATTGTATTGTTTCATATTCTTGAATTTATGCAATATATATATATATATATATATATAGTGGGATTTTTAGCCGAGGCTTTCCCTAGATACATCTTTGTGTTGTGCGATTGAAATTATTTCTCTTTCTTTTTCATGTTATTGTGTGATCGTAATTGGTTTCCGCAATTTGTAGAATAGATTCAAGTATTTTGTTTCAGTATATTACAAGATCAATTGAATCTATGTGGATTTTCTATAGCCTTGTTCTTGGTTTTTATAGGAAATGTTCAAGAAATATATATAGCATTAAGTAGTAGCCTCAAACTACTCATAAAATCACATAAAATTAATTAAAATGGATTAAGGCTCGACATGGTATATCACGAGTGTATCTAGTCAAATCAACTCCAAGACCTATGATAAGGCATGAAGCCACAAAAGATAAGTACCTAGAATTATCTAAAAGGATAAAAATATAACCGTTGAATTCCCTCTTCCCCTTTAATTTCCAAGAGTGGAACATAAAATAACTTGCAAAAATATTTACCCTAATTAGATGCCGGAACTTGTGAAGGAATTAGTAAAGAAAATTCTAAATAAAGATTTGAATAAACACATTGATAATTACCTCGAAAGGTAGGTGGATTTCCTCAACATTGTAAAAAAATGAGGTTTTTATGCTCATAAAACATATTAAAGAAAAAATAAGTCTCACTGTAAAAATCAGACCAAGGGTTTTAAATGAACATTGGTATCCAAATCTTGTTATACCTTAGGTAGTCAAAAGGGGAGTTGTTAATTTTTGCAACTAGGGTCAAGTTCCACATTAGAAAACTCAGATGATTAAAATAATAATTTAATTAGATTCATCTTTTCAAGAGGATCAAAGTCGGTCTATATATTGTCCCAATCAGTTAAGCGGAAGTTAAGTTATGATTTATTTTATTATTTTACTAGTTGGACTAACTACACATTAATTTGGTCAAAGCCCCAAGTTGTCCCTCAAAATGATATAAAAAGAAGCGACCCCAAGGTCATTTGCACACATTCTCTCATGATATATTCCCCATGTTTTTTTGGTTATTGGTTATTCTATATATATATATATATATATATAGATTGCATAAATTCAAGAATATGAAACAATACAATGCTATTTCCCTTCCTGAGAAACCTCTTCACTATCTCTGATTGTCTCACACTGATCCCAACAAGAATGCTCTGCTACTAAACAAATTCCCTGCCTTTGGGTTGCTCAGCCTTTATAGTGGGATTTTTAGCTGAGGCTTTCCATAGATACATATTTTTGTTGTGTGGTTGAAATTATTTCTCTTTCATGTTCATCTTATTGTGTGATCATAATTGGTTTTCGAAATTTGTAGAACAGATTCAAGTATTTTGTTTTAGCATATTAAAAGATCAATTGAATCTATGTGGATTTTCTATAGCCTTGTTCTTGGTTTTTATAGGAAATGTTCAAGAAATATATATAGCATTAAGTAGTAGCCTCAAACTACTCATAAAATCACATAAAATTAATTAAAGTGGACTAAGACTCGACATGGTATATCACGAGTGTATCTAGTCAAAGTAACTCCAAGACCTCTGATAAGGCATGAAGCCACAAAAAATAAGTACCTAGAATTCTCTAAAAGGATAACAATAGAACCCTTGAATTCCCTCTTTCCCTTTAAGTTCCAAGAGTGGAACATAAACTAACATGCAAAAGATTTACCCCAATTAGATGCCGGAACTTGTGAAGGAATTAGTAAAGAAAAGTACAAATAAATTTTTGAAGAAAACACACTAATAATTACCTCGAAAAGGTAGGTGGATTTCCTCACCGTTGTAAAAAAATGGGGTTTTTATGCTTAGAAAACATATTAAAGAAAAAAAAAGTCTCACTGTAAAAATCAGAGCAAGGGTTTTAAATGAACATTAGTAGCCAAATCTTGTTATACCTTAGGTAGTCAAGAGGGCAGTTGTTAATTTTTGCAACTATGGTCAAATTCCACATTGGACAGCTCAGATGATAAAAATAATAAGTTAATTAGATTCCTCTTTTCAAGAGAATCAAAATCATTCTATATATTGTCCCAATGAGTTAAGCGGAAGTTAAGTTATGATTTATTTTATTATTTTATTAGTTGGCCTAACTACATGTTGATTTGGTCAAAGCCCCAAGATGTCCCTCAAAATGTTATAAAAAGAAGCGACCCCAAGTTCATTTGCACACATTCTCTCATGATATCTTCCTCATGTTGTTTTGGTTATTGGTTGTATTTTATGTTTCTGGCTCGCATCGGTACGCCACAAGAGGTTTGCGCAGTTGATCAAGATCATAGACAGAGACACATTTCAGATCTGGGTATTTTGGATCTAGGTCGCGGGCATGTAAACTTGAGGTAGCGGCTCTGCTGGACTTGAGCCGCAGGCTAAGCTTATTGTGGTCATGGCTCAGCTGGTAAAGTCACCTATAGGAAGGCTTCAATGTGCGACCAAGGTTCTAAGGTATTCAGGCCCTGAGCCATGGGCAAAAAACTCTCTGGTAGTGGCTCAGAGCTAGTAAAGCCACGAGCACATAGCTCACTGGTAGTGGCTCAAAGCTAGTAAAGCCACAGGCAGGGTGTGTCAGGGCCGCGTAACTGAGATTTATTGAGCGGATTGAATTTGATTCTCAGACAGTTGTTTGCGAACGTCATCACTCATCTATCACATAGTCACAGTCGCATCACATTAGTTATCGAGAGTATTATGGATACATATCTAGATCTGGGCAATCGAGATCACTTGGTGTTTGTGATCCATTGGTTTCATGTTTTACCATTGTAGATCTGACATTCTGTAGATCGGATCTATTTATTTTACGATGTATACATGGGGCTTCTCCCATAGTGGGGTTTTTTTCCCAGTCTTGGACCAATTCTTGTGTCTCATGTTCTTGATATTGTCTTTTGTGTCTTTGCATGCATTGTTCTATGTTTAGTTACAGTTTATGGTTATTTATATTGCATATATTTGAATACATTGTTAATGAAAATTTGATTTGGGCTTAATTAGCTGATACAACATAGAGAAATATTAAAAAATTAACATGGTATCAGAGCCAAGGTTAAGGAAAATCCCAAGATAAGACAAGTAGTGAAGCCCACATTATCAGAGAGCATATATACAAGTCTATCTGAAAGTATATCTAAAATCTAAGGTCAAGATGTCTTCCTCTACCTTCAAGGAGCATGGTAAATTGGGTGACGCTTCTAACTTTCCTGCATGGAAAGTCAGATTAGAGATCATTGCTGATAACAACAATGTGTCGGAATGCATTCAAGGAAGCATGCCCGAGCCTTCATAAGATGTTTCCGCAACTATCAAGAACAGGTACAAGAAAGGTGAGTCCAAAGCAAAACAAATCTTAGTTGATGGGTTACAAGATCACTTACTTTCTTATGATGGAAATTTAAAGAAATCTAAAGATATGTATGATAATATAGCTGTCATGTATGAAGTTAAAAATCTGAATGAGATTATTACATTGAAATACCAACTCAAGGAAATGAAGATGAACAAAGGTGAGATTGTTCAATCTTACATCATGAGGATCTCTCTCCTTAAAGATCAACTGCTAAGGGTTGGGGAAGATGTGATCGATAAAGAATTTGTTATCATGACTCTTAGAGGTCTCCTTCCTGTTTGGGAAAATTTCATTACTACTATCAACAAAAACAATGTTCTTCTGTTATTTAATGAAATAGTTAGGAAGCTGACTCAAGAAGAATAAAAAATGATATTCATTAACATGAATAAGGAGAGCATGTTGCTTGTGTTTCCTACAACAATAGAAGGAGAAATAGATCAAAAGGAGGCCCATCTAGAAGACCTACTCATTCAAAAAGGAGGAATGACAAATCTCTTGCTCACATTGAATGCTTCAACTGTCATAAGAAAGGTCACTATGCCAGTAACTACCTTGTGAAGAAAAAGAAGCCACGACACTACAACATCATCAACAACTATTATAAAAGAAATAAAGACAACCAAAGGAACTACTGTGACAAAGGGTAAGGAGAAGAAGAGATTCATCAAACGATCATGAAGAATATCATCCATCTCAAAAGAGGTCAAAATCTTCCATATATGAAAGTAATACTATAGATAAAAATGAATATATTCTTATTTCTACAATTACTACTTTTTCTCCATCAGATTCATGGGATAACTAGTTAGTTGATAGTGGGGCCACTCATCACTTTTCTGGTTATAAAGAAGTCCTCTCCAATCTAGTAGAGAGGGAGACTAAGTTAAGGATAATTCTTGGAGATAACTCCACTCATCTTGTAAAAGGATTTGGCTAGGTTAAATTTCAATTAAACACCATGGAATCAATATTGTTAAATGATGTCATGTATGTGACGGGTCTTATGAAGAATTTTACTTCTATATAATTGTTAGAATATAAATGAATGAGGTTTTCCTTCATAAATGGTAAGGTCTTAACTTGGCCTACAGATTCACATATAAAATATGCATTCACATTAGGAGAACTGAGATCTAAGGGACTCTACAAGGTCACTGGAAGGCCACGAAGAGATTGGTATCAGGTATACCCGATGTACAAGCTCAGCATGAATGATTTTGTCCTGGGTGCGTTAGTGGAAAGAAAAAAAGGGGACCATTCCCCTCAAGTAAGAACAAGACACATGACATCCTTCATCTGATCCATTCAGACATATGTGATCTGATGCCTATACACTCCATTAGCAACCATCTCTATTACATTACCTTCATTGACGATTATTCTAGAAAGACATGGTTATATTGCATCAAGCACAAGAATGAAGCCTTCGGAAAAGTTTAGGAATTCAAAGCATTGGTCAAGAATCAATCTGAGAAAAGGATCAAAGTGTTCAGATCTGATAATGGAGGAGAATACATGTTGAAAAAATTCATAACATTCTGCAAGAATTAAGTGGTTAAGGAGGAAACTATTGTACATTATACACCTGAACATAATGGTCTCATTGAAATAAAGAACCAGTTAATATTGGAAGCTGCTCGTGCTATGCTTCATGATCATAAGGTACCTAAGTTCCTATGGGCTGAAGCAACAAATTTTTTTGTATATATTGAAATCCAAGCGCCTCATCAAGCACTGAAGATTAAAAATCCCGAAGAAATATTCACAGGTAATAAGCCAGACATCAGTCATCTTCGCATATTTGGATGTCTTGTATTCTTTCATCTGTCGAAATATAAAAGGAACAAACTATAAGCTACAGGTAGAAAAGGAATATTTGTGGGTTACTATGAAAATTCCAAGGCTTATAGAATATACATTCCTGGTTAAAGGAAGGTTGAAATTATCATAGGTGTAACCTTCGATGAAGTTGCAGTGCTTTGGAAAGCAAGAGATATTCCTCCACCCCCTAACGAAGACAATGTTGATAAGAATATTCTAGATATCCCTTCTATGCTCAAATAAGGAAATGATGATACACCCATGGAACATATGGATCCATTATATCCACCTCCTAATGATCCTCCTTCAAGGAAAAGATTGATTTGGCTTCACGAAAATTTGCAAGATAGTGGGAGGAGTATTTTTGTTCATTGATCATTCAGAGAAAGGAAGGAAACTTGCAGGTATCAGGGTTATGTTTCATTAATGACAACCATGATTCAAGATGAACCATATTCATTTGAAGAAGCATTCAAAGAGAAAGCTTGGAAGGATTCCATGGTCGAAGAATATGAATCGATCGTGAAAAAAAATGTGTGGGATGTTGTGTCGAGACCGCATGGGAAGTCTGTTGTGACTTCGAAATGGATGTTCAAAATCAAGCATGGAATTGATGGCAAAATCAAAAAGTATAAATCGAGGTTCATAGATCCTGGTTTATCTCAAAAAGAAGGAGAATATTATGATGATATATTTGCTCCTATGTCTTGATATACAACTATCCTCTCGATAGTTTCCCTTGCAACTAGTAAAGGATGGAAACTTCATTAGATAGATGTAAGTACAACCTTCCTCCATGGTATGTTACAGGAAGAAGACTATGTGGAAAAGCCTCAGATATTTGAGGTGGAATTATATCGCACATCACATGTGTGCATGTTAAAGAAAGAACTGTACAGATTGAAGAAAGCTCCTTGAGCTTAGTATGCTCACATTAACAACAATCTAATGAAACTGGCTTTCACTAGAAGTAGTGTTGAACCCAACCTCTATTTTAAGTTTTTTGACAATTTATTCTTAACATGAAGTGAGCCATTGATCATCGAATGCAAGAGGTAACTAGCCTCTAAATTAGAGATGAAATACCTCGACCTCTTGCATTAATTTTTGGGCCTTCAGGTATGGCAAAGGCTTGGAGAAATATTTCTTTCTCAGGGGAAGTATGTGGTAAAGCCGTTGGAAAGGTTTGGTATGATCGAGTGCAAAGGCATGGTCACTTCGATGGAAATTAACTTCAAGAAGTTATGTAGTAAAACAACTGGACCTGATCTAGAGAATCCATCTGAGTATATACAGTTGATTGAGGATTTGATGTTCCTTGGGGATCTGATTGGGGACCATGACTAACCCCCTTCATGTGCATTTGATAGCAACCAAGCATGTATTGAGATACTTACAGGGATCGATCACACTTGGTTTGAGATACTCTGTTGGAGATATCCAACTTCATGGATTCACTGACGCTAATTGGGTAGGTAATGTCATCGATGTTGTTTCAACCTTGTTTCTGACATGATATCCTGAATTAGAAAGAAACAGAAGTAAGTAGCGTTGAGTACCACAGAAGAAGAGTACATTGTTGCTAGCACAACAAGTTGTGAAGCTACGTGGTTAAAGAAGCTCTTTGGCAAGCTCCTTGGTCAGGTGTTGGATACTACAGTGATATATTATGATAATAATAGCGGGATTCATTTGGAAGAGAATCTTGTATTCCATGAAAATTCCAAGCATATCAAGCTTCGATATCACTTCATCCATGACATGGTGTAGAGAGTAGATTTTAGACTCCAACACATTGTGACAGATGATCAAACTGCAAATATTCTTACCAAGGCATTACCGAAAGGGAAGTTCTTGTTTTTTAGAGAACAACTTAGACTAATGGATGTATCCCCTCAAGATAAGGGGCAGCGCTGATCGATGACACTGAGCAAGCTCTTCCTACCCCTCTGGAGCTCTCAGGGTGAGGAATTGTGATGAAGGGCTCCTGGGGTTGAGGGAACTCTGGAGAGTAGGTTCGAAGACGTTTCTCCCCTATATGTCACTTATGGGTTGTGTGTGATCCTTGTCTAATTTGACAAGTTGAGTATCTCCCCCACCATTTTTTGCTGCAGAGAATACCCCAGTTGGCATCATACCCACAAGAGGAGATTGTTGGGATTGTCCCTCCTCATTTTGCCAATGGTTTGAGGAGGCTTGGAGGTGTGTGATCCTTACCTCTTGGTAAGTGGGGTATCTCATCCAAGTTGGATTATGATGCAGGTGTTCTACCACTTGAATGATAAAAGTCATTAATGGGAAGATCAATAGGTGACAGGATTGGGTTGAGATTTACTCCCCTTTTGTGATTGTGGGTTAAGACTAAGCTCCCCAATGAAACTCCAGGTTTGAAGATGTGCTCCCCTGTGAGATGAGTTATCCCATTGCTAGTTGTGCGTAGAAGATATTTCTCACCAATTCTTCTTCTTCTGAGATTCGAGAAAGTTTCAGTAAATTGAGTTGATTTGTGATGACACCTTGATGCAGAGATCTACAAGCAAAGATTTCATAGTGGAATTATTCCTAGTTGAGAGGGAGTGTTAATTTTTGCTACTAGGGTCAAATTACACATTAGACAACTCAGATGATTAAAATAATAAGTTCATTAGATTTCTCTTTTCGAGAGGATCAAAATCGATCTATAGATTGTCCCAATCGATTAAGCGGAAGTTAAGTCTTGATTTATTTTATTATTTTATGAGTTGGTCTAATCGCATGTTGATTTGGTCACAGCCCCAAGTGGTCCCTCACAAAGTTATAAATAGAACCAACCCCAATTTCATTTGCACACATTCACTCATGAGATCTTTCTCATGTTGTTTTGGTTATTGGTCGTATTTTATGTTTCTGGCTTGCACAGGTACGTCGCAAGAGGTTCGTGCAGTGGATCAGGATCACAGAAAGAGGCACATTACAGATCTGGGTATTTTGGATCTAGTTCATGGGCAGGTAAACTTGAGGTAGCAACTCTGCTGGGCTTGAGCCACGGGCTAAACTTATTGTGGCTGCGAATTAGCTGGTAAAGTTGCCTGCAGGAAGGCTTCAGGGTGCGGCCAAGGTTCTAATGTATATAGGCTCTGAGCCACTAGCAGAGAACTCTCTGGTAGCATCTCAGAGCTAGCATTAGGGGAATTATTTAGTTACCCTAATGGTTAGTGAGTCAATCTCCACCATTGATGAGTTAGATTAGATCGCCACCATTCATAGTGCAACTTCACGTGACAAGGGTGTGTTGGCTTGAGGCTTCCAACCACATGGATAGTAACACATTGTAACCTTTTGCATTTAAACAAGACAACCATGAAAATCATCCTTCACACATATATGTAATGTTCTAATGTGTAATGACAATGAAAAGGAACTCATAAAACTTACTTTGGTCTTATTTAAGTTGAAGTTGGAATAAGTAACAATATAACCATTACCAAGTTTATGTTTAAACATAATACATGTTATCAATATAACATAGTCGCCGCCATTAACTTAGCCAAAAAGAAAGTCTCAAATAATATGAGATATTAGGATATACTTTAAAAGGTCCATCAACCCAATACTGAAGAATGAGTAATCTTTTGAGAAGGAAATATAAATCAATGCCTCATCGGGAAGAGTAAAACTAAGATGGCAAGTGTAATGATTATTTCATGTGTTATTAATAAAATAACCAATCTCTCATTGTCATTATCCAACATGATTTTTTTAATTTAGAAATCTATGCCCTACTTTTCTGGAAAATAAATGATTCTTTCTCCATGGCCACGAGTCCCATTTACATCGAACTCCAGCTAACACAGCATTCAGCAAGAATGCGGCAGCGTATGTGAAAATTGCTCGTTCTTTAGGGATTTTCCCAAAAAAAACTATCGAAATCTCTATATTTAGAAGAAAACTATTAGCTTCCCATTTTAGCCAAACCAGTATGTGAAAAGCACGGTATATCCATCTCCCAAAACCCTTTATCCCGAGAGTTCTAGCCACTGTGCTCAATGATACAATGCACGCAATCTCCAAAGCCATAGCGATTGAAAACAATGCCTTTGGATAAGCATGAAGTTCTCCTCGGCACATTGTGATTACGACTACAACTGGGAAAATCACGGGAAGGGTAAACATGAAAAATGCAAGGAGAACCCTTTCCCCAATAGATGCCGTGAAGAATTCATCAATGGATGCCAGATCCATCCCTAGAGCTGCATCGATGGCTGCGATTATGGCGACAATTATAGGCATAGAAGATGGCGGGGAAGTATCAACCTCAATGTCAAATGCAATAAGAAGAGCCCAACCAATACATGAAATCAAATTTACAAAACCCACCATAAACGACAAGCTTCTGATGATTAGAAAATTACTTCGAAATGTAAGCACTTAACAAACCTGAGCGTTATTGTCATCAGACTTTACCATAGCTTCGCTTAGAAATGCATTGGCAGCAAATCCACTTCCTTTAGTGTCCACAAGAAAATCTCTTACTTTCCTTCTCGCTAGAGGAGCGCTGGAAAACCCATCCACTCTGAACCAGAAAGTGAGGAGAAGGTTGATTACTACTTCGGTCAACCTTGGCATCATGAAAGAGGAAGTGTTGTATTCCACTGTTCCCGTTTTGCGTCCTCTGCTTCCAGCCAAGTAGCCTTCCAGCGCTTCTGAAGCCATTACTCTGACTCCTCTACCTTCAGCATCTTTAGATCTGAATGATATTATCAGTAGCTCTGTCCAATTAACTGTGTCAGAATCATTCAGTGGAATGCAAATGAAAATAGGCTTCTTTGCGCTCATGGATCCGGCACCAATTTCATCAATAACTTCAGATACCAACTTGGACTCACTCTCTCTTTCCATAGGCAACGAACCTTTCGCACGCAACAGGCCCTCCTCGTTGCACCCTGTTGGAATTTATGAAAATTCCAGAACAAACAATGAAGAGAATGATGTTGTCCTTTCCAACATAGAGAATAAAAAAAATTCCTCATCGGAGACAGAGTTTTGCACTTGAAAAGCTTTCTATTTCAAAACCAAAAACTATTACAAAATTTCCCCTGTTGAGGATTTACAATTTCTGACTGTTGCATAACATAGTGCAGAAAAAACAAGTAAACTATCCCTCAAAAAAGACACACTCTGTCTCTTACAAAACGCACTGTTGTGCAATATTTTCAATGCTCTGTCTCACTGTCTTTTTTTAAAATTACAACGCTACTGTGTGTAATACGCACTACTGTGCTTTTCAAAAATAAAAACATTACACAGGCTCTTAGGCCTTTTCAACTTTTATATGCCACGCATATAACATAATATAAAAACTAAACTATATGATGCCCTTTCGGGCCCACCATTACACAGCGCATATAAAAAAAACATTACCCAAGGTTTAAATAAACCTTTGTGCATGTTATGTATTAAAACAATACAACATAATAAAACATTAATAAAACTTAAACATAAAACCTTTTGATCACGCGATGAACCAAAACCATTTCATCGTCGGACTTCAAAAAACTTATGAGCCAAAACACAATCCAAATTTCGCGTAACAAAACTTGGGTTGGTGACGTATGCATTTGTGATCGCAATGAATTATACAATCCAGCGTATAAAACTTCATCGTGTTCACCAGAGGGCTACTGACGCAAGCTGCTATTGTAACGCGAAATCAACATATTAAATCCGCCGTATAAAGTCCATCGGGTCCATACTTATAACATTGCAAACGGGCCATACCAAAATCTCCAATGCGGATTATAAGAGGACCCGCAATAAGGTTTAAGTCCATTGCATAAAATGGATCGGGTTTGTCATTCATATGTTGATCAGGCCAAACAAAAAATGCTCCCGATGCAATATAACAATCGGGCCATCGGAACAAAACATTTAATGGGCGATTATATAATATGGTTATGGTAACGTTTATGTGAACATTCCGATTGTGGAACTCACCACATCAACAAGACACTGTGGGAACCACGAGGTTTTAAAATAAAACACCCTCACATAAAAATAAAATATCTGTGTTTCATATAAAAATAAAAAGTACTCTTTTTTACCCAAAACAGAGACTGTCCCCGAACACAAAAAAAGCTCTGTTTTTTGAACGCTGAGGACTGCGCCGATCAAACAAAAACTGACTGTTCACCATTTTAGAAAGCGGCCCATTGTCAGAATCCTTCCAAACAGAATTAGAAGGTGGTAGAATGTACAGGAGTTGAAAATAACATTTCAACACTCCCCCTTACTTTCAATTGCTGGGTTATCAGTCATACCCAGGCATTTTCTCAAAAATTCAAAACTCTTCTGCCCCAATGGCTTGGTCAGAATGTCTACAAACTACTCCTGAGTTCTGTAGTGTTCAAAAAAAAATTCTCCATTGTTTACCAATTCCCTGATGTAGTCAAATATGGTGTCAATGTGTTTCGTTCTCTTGTGAAACACAGAATTTTTGGATAATGCAATAGCTGAACTATTGTCACAAAAAATCACAGTTCCTTTTGCTTGCTCTTGGCACAAACTTCTTAACATCCTCCTCATCCAAATTGATTGACACGCTGCTGCTATAGCTGCCACATATTCTGCCTCTGCTATAGACAACGCTACGATAGGCTGTTTTTTAGAAGCCCAAGAAATGGCTCCTGAACCCATGTGAAAAACATAACCGAAAGTGCTCTTCTGATCATCTACACTTCCAGCCCATTCACTGTCATTGTATCCTATTAAATCTAAACATTCTGAAGTAGTATATAAAATACCAAACCTTTTAGTACCTTTAACATACCTCAGAATCCTCTTCGCTGCCTGCCAATGTGCTTCCTTTGGCCTCTCCATGAATCTATAAATCAAACTAACAACATGCATTATATCAGGCCTAGTTGCAGTCAAATACATGAGGCTGCCAACTATGCTCTTGTACAAACTAGGATCGAAGTCCTTGCTGCTGTCCTCTCTGCTAAGTTTTAATCCCATCACTATGGGAGTGATTGTTGCTTTGCTCTCCTGCATATTAAATATTTCCAGCACTTCATTAACATATTTTTCCTGTGAGATAAAAATCCCATTTTCATATTTTTCTACTTCTATTCCTAAGAAGTATCTCAACAAACCCATGTTAGTCATTTCAAATTCTTCTTTCATGACTATTTTAAAATTTGCAGTAAGGTAATCATCATTACCTGTGAAAATAACATCATCAACATATAAAACAACAATTAACATTTTTCCATCTTTTTCTTTAATGTAAAGGGTGGGTTCTCCCTCACTTTTTTCAAATCCATTTTCTAGTAGATAGGAATCTATCCTACTATACCATGCTCTTGGCGCTTGCTTCAGCCCATAAAGAGCTTTCTTCAATTTGCACACTTTGTGCTCTTGGCCTTTCTTTTCATAGTTGAGAGGTTGTTCAATGTAAACCTCTTCCATTAACACTCCATTTAGGAATGCTGACTTCACATCCATTTGGTAAAATTTCCACTTGTTTTGTGTTGCTATGGACAGCACTGCTCTCACGGTTTCCATTCTAGCAACCGGTGCGAAAGTTTCCTCATAGTCTATCCCATGCTTTTGCTTATACCCTTTGACAAAAAGTCTTGCCTTGTGTCTCTCTATTTTGCCTTCAGCATTACTCTTGGTTTTGTAGACCCATTTAACTCCAATGACATCTTTACCTTTTGGGAGTTCAACCAAATCCCATGTCTTGTTTCTTTCTATGGCATTAATCTCCTCATCCATAGATTCTATCCATTTCCTATCTTTAATAGCTTCTTCAAAGTGGATAGGGTCATCAACATGACAATATAAAGCAAACAAATAATTCATACCTTCATTTGTTGCCTCTTGTTCATAAATGTCATTTAAATTTTTTAACTTCTTACCTCTTTCATTAGGTGTACAAGTGCTTGAAGAAGCACTTGAATTTCCTCCTTGTAGTGTGCTTGGAGAAGCACTTTCATTTCTCCTCAAGGGTGTCTCTTGCTGCCCTTGTGTTGGTGCTGCTATTTGGGGATGTATTTCAGCCAACTCATCATCATTTTCATCATGAGATAAACAGTGTTTAACATTCATTGTTTTCTCTATGCTTCCATCCCAAGCTTCCTCCTCAATGAACTGAACATCTCTGCTCACAATAGACTTCTTGGTGGATGGGTTGTACAACCTATAAGCTTTGGATTCCTCATTGTATCCAATGAAAATACATTTCTCCCCCTTGTTGTCCAACTTCTTCCTTAGCTGATCTAGAATGTGTGCATAAGCCACACATCCAAAAACTTTCATGTGTGTGACACCTTGCTTTGTGCCACTCCATGCCTCTTCCGGCACTTTGTTCATAACTGCTTTTGTAGGGAATCTATTCAAAATGTATATTGCACAATGTACAGCTTCAGCCCAATAATCATTAGGAAAATGCTTTGCCTTTAACATACTCCTTACCATATCCATTATTGTTTTATTCTTCCTTTCGGCAACTCCATTTTGTTGCGGAGTATATCTAGTTGTAAACTGTTTATGAATCCCATTTTCTCTACAAAAACATAGAAAATATTTAGAGATATACTCACCTCCTCTATCAGTCCTTAGGACTTTGATATGCAGCCCACTTTGGTTCTCAACAAGTGCTTTGAAATTGCAAAATCTTTCAAACACTTCACTTTTGTTTTTCAAAAAGTAAACCCAAGTTTTTCTTGTAAAATCATCTATGAATGTTAACATATAGTGACTGCTTGCAAGTGATGGAGTTTGCATCGGTCCACATAAATCTGAGTGGACAATTTCTAAGGGTGCTTTTGCCCTTATGCTTTTCCCGGAAAGAAAAATTTCTCTGTGTTGTTTCCCTAAGATACAACCTTCACAAAAGCTGTCCTGTTTTTCAATCAATGGCAAACCTCTTACCATTCCTTTTTTGTTCAACAAGTTAAGACCTCCAAAGTTGAGATGTCCAAATCTCAAGTGCCACAACCAATTTTCATATTTTGGTTCACTTTTGAAAGCCTCTTGTGTCACTATTGCTATCTCTTCTTCATATTTCAAATCTGCTCTCATTCTGAGAGGGAACATCCTATTCCTTGTCATCTTCACTTCAACAATACATTGTTTGCTAGGTGGTTTATCCATGATGGTGCAAACATCATCCTCAAAGAAAACATTGTACCCCTTTTGAACAAGCTTTCCAATACTTAAGAGGTTACATTTCATTCCTCGAACATAATAGACATCTGCTATGGATTTCTTTTCTCCTTTTCTTGTTAAATCATTTACATCTCCTTTTCCCAGAACATAAACTTTACTATAAGTCCCTAGTGTGACTTGTGACTTCACACTCTCATCTATCATAGAAAACATGGTTATGTTTCCTGTCATATGGTTACTACAACCGGAGTCTGGAAACCATAAATCTTCACTCTTTTCTTCAGCCATATTACAGGCTAAAAACAATTTATCTTGGCTAATATTTTCTCTAGTAAAATTTGCATTTGTTCTATTACCCATATCATGCTACTTCTTCCTACATTCATTTGCATAATGTCCATATTTTTTACAATAGTGACATTAGACATTGGATTTATCATACCTTTGTCCTTGAGCATGTTGCTGACCACTTTGCTGGCTGCTGCCTTGGCCTTGATGCTGATTTGGATTGCTGCCCCTTCCTTGAGCATTTGCTAGACTGTTTCTTCCACCTCTGTTTTGGCTTCTGCCTCTTCCTCTCTTGTTTCCTCTGCCTTGCCCTCTTCCTCTTCCAAAATACATCTGGGTCTTAAAGGCGTGCTCTAGAGATGAGTTTTCATTTCTACCCAATCTTTGCTCATGTGTCATCAGTGATGCATGTAGCTCATCCACTGAAAATTTTGT
This sequence comes from Pinus albicaulis, assembly GCA_034641835.2. NCBI lineage: Eukaryota > Viridiplantae > Streptophyta > Pinopsida > Pinales > Pinaceae > Pinus > Pinus albicaulis. The sequence goes on from CM076577.1 coordinate 1,436,616,784, forward strand.
GAGATCCTTGGTCTCTTCTATGGTGGTGACAATCACACCAAACCTTGAGGGTAGAATCCTCAAGAGTTTTTCCACAATACTCCTTTCTTCAAGAGTCTCTCCATGAGACCTTATCTGTGTGACCATTCCAATCACATGTGTGAAGAATGAGTCAATATTATCTGACTCCTTCATGCAGAGAGTCTCAAAGTCTCTCCTCAGCAACTATAGTTTCGTTGTCTTCACTTTCTCCATGACTTATTAGGCTGTCCTGAGAGTTTTACATGCTTCTTTGGATCTCTTAGTTGCTGCTATCCTTGGAAACAAACTCTCATGCACTGCTTGATACAAAAAGTAGAGGGCTCTAGAATCCTTCTTCTTATTGCTCTTCAACAGTTCCTTCTCTGCCTAAGTTAAATCATTAAACTCATTTTCATCTACTGGCTCTTCAAAGCCATCCTCAACAAGTTCCCATAAGCCTTGTGAAGCAAACAGGGCTCTCATGGTTATTGCCTAGTAGTCATAGTTTTTCCCATTAAATTGTGGGAGCTGAGTATTTCCAATACCCATGCTAGTGTTGGCTCCAGCCATTCTTGCACTCTTAACTATGCTTCAAAATACTTGAATGTTTTTTTTTAAACAACTGACTGTCTTCAACAGTAACACAAAAAAATGACTTGAGAAATACCTTGGATTCTTCTTGACTGAGTCTTCACTCTGCTGGAGAAGCTGCTGCAACAAAGAAGTCCTTCCTTCAGCTTATTTGACACCTTCAAAGAGCCTGGACTAGCTTTAATACCATGTTGGAATTTATGAAAATTCCAAAACAAACAATGGATAGAATGATGCTCTCCTTTCCAACACAAAGAATAAAAAAAATTCCTCACTGAGACAGAGTTTTTCATTTGAAAAGCTTTCTATTTCAAAACCAAAAACTATTACAAAAGTTCCTCTGTTGAGGGTTTACAAATTCTGACTGTTGCATAACACAGTGTAGAAAAAACAAGTAAACTATCTCTCAAAAAAGACACACTCTGTCTCTTACAAAATGCACTGCTGTGCAATATTTTCAATGCTTTGTCTCACTGTCTTTTTCAAAATTACAACACTACTATGTGTAATACACACTGTTGTGCTTTTCAAAAATAAAAACATTACATAGGCTCTCGGGCCTTTTTAACTTTTATATGCCACGCATATAACATAATATAAAAAATAAACTATATGATGCCCTTTCGGACCCACCATTACACAGCTCATATAAAAAAACATTACCCAAGGTTTAAATAAACCTTTGTGTGCGTTATGTATTAAAACAATACAACATAATAAAACATTAATAAAACTTAAACATAAAATCTTTTGATCGTGCGATGAACCAAAACCATTTCACTGCCGGACTTCAAAAAACTTATGAGCCAAAACACAATCCAAATTTCGCGTAACAAAACTTGGGTTGGTGACATATGCATTTGTGCGCGTGATGGATTATACAATCCGGTGCATAAAACTTCATCGCGTCCGCCAGAGGGCTGTTGATGCAAGCTGTTATTGTAACGTGAAATCAACATATTAAATCCACCGTATAAAGTCCATCGGGTCCGGACTTATAACATTTAAAACGGGCCATACCAAAATCTTTGATGCTGATTATAAGCGGACCTGCGATGTGGTTTAAGTCCGTTGCATAAAATGGATCGGGTCCGTCATTCATATGTTAATCGGGCCAAACAGAAAACACTCTCGATGCGATATAACTATTGGGCCATCGGAACAAAACATTTCATCGGCGATTATATAATATGAATGTTGTAACGTTTATGTGAATGTTCCGATTGCGGAATTCGCCACATCAACAAGACACTGTGGGGACCACGGGGTTTTAAAATAAAATGCCTACACATAAAAACAAAATATCTATGTTTAATATAAAAGTAAAAGTACTCTGTTTTACCCAAAACAGAGATTGTCCCCGAACACAAAAAAAAAAGCTCTGTTTTTTAAATGCAGAGCACTGCGCTGATCAAACAAAAACTGATTGTTCACCATTTTAGAAAGCGTCCCATTGTCAAGATCCTTCCAAATAGAATTAGAAGGCAGCAAAATGTACAGGAGTTGAAAATAACATTTCAACACACCCATGGCAGCGGTTTGTGAGGCATCCCAGTGATCAGAACTTTTGTTTCTTCTCTCAATCTCAATCTCTATTCTGTGCCTGCAAACATTTACCCTACAATCTCGTGTTTGCAAATATTTATTTAGTAAAGTTTGACATGCCTTCACCCTTTGACATGAAATTCCCCATAGATTATTCCATTTCCATTTCTTTACGTTTTAATTTTTCTTTTCTTTTCCAAAGTTTCGGGACACCTTGTTCTATTCTTTTTTTAATTCTTTATGTTTTCACGAATGTAATTAAAATTTAATGAGAAAAACATTCTTAATAACTTAATAATATAACGACAAGACAGAGAAAATCAAAGTATAAATTAAATTAGAAAAAACAACTTAATAAAATGCCAATTAGATTTAAATTTAAGAGTAAAGAAAAAATAAAAGTTCAAGATGAAATCAAAACGGTTCATAAATTAGATATGAGTGAAGAATTTTAAAATTGGTAAGAATATAATAAAGTAAACGAAATTTAATTAAGAAGGGAATATATATAATTTTGGTTAAATACTTCTTTAATATGTTTTAGAAATAAGGATATGCTCAATTATATATTTGAAGTTTCTTAAGAATATGGTAAAGTAATTTGGAATAATATATTTTGGCATTTAGTTATGTTTGAGAAAGTTTTTTCCCTATTTTTAAAAATTAATATATTTAATATATTTGAGAAGTAATAAATATACTTAAATATATATTTCAGGTTAAGAATAAAGTAAAGAATGTGGTAAAGTAATTTGGCATTTCATTCTAGCTTATGTTTGAATATAATAATATAATTTTATTGCAATATGACAATAAAGTAAAGAATATGGTAAAATAATTTGATATTTCATTTTAACTCATATTTGAAGTTAGTTTCTTAAGAATATGGTAAAGTAATTTGACATTTCATTATTTTAGAGAGTTTTTTCTCTTATTTAATAATTTTTAGAATTTTTTTTAATATGTTTGAGAAGTAATGATATATTTAACATATATTTCAAGATAGAAATAAAGTAATTGTTATTTAATTACAATAAGGATTTTTTTAAAAAAATCTCTTTAAAATATTTAAATATGTTATATATGTAATTTAAATTTATGTAGAAAGAATTTTGTTTTTTAACTATTTAAATTAAATATAAATAACAAAAACCACTTTTTAATATATGTTTGTTAGTGTTATGCTTTTCATATGAGCTATCTTAATCTTCTTTATATCTATCATGACTTCAAGGGTTCCACATGGTTATAAGACACTTTATTGGGCACATTGTGACCCCTAAAGCATGAAAGTTTTTCGCAATTTCCTAGTGTAGTATAATGTTATTCTAACCAAACTACACCTCATAACAAGTTTACTTATATAATATTTATATTATGTGTTAATTAGAAAAATATCATAACCCTTCAAAGTGCAAGTAAATCTTGTTGCCACAGAACTTCATCGAACATTCATTCATGAGAAACACATGTAAAGAAATCACATCAACAATATCACAAATGCACAATTTGTATGGAACAACCCTCCTTCTTTCTTTTATTAATCAATGTAAATAATTTTTACATGTGGGTTTGAGACAATGCCATGGAGCTTAGTACAACAAATAAGCGAAAAAAACTTTACTTTCCCATAAAACCATGTCACTCGGCTTGATCTACCTAATGTATCATATTTTCCCTACCTATGACACCCTTTGTTCCCTTCACTCAGCCTATTTGGTTCTTTTTCCCTAGCATAGACTTGCTCAAGCTCTTGCTCCATTGGTTTTGTCCTAAACTAGACACCCCCTTATATTTACTCGTATGACTACTCTTCCTTGCAACCTTACACTTGTCTCTTCACTTATGTCTTCATCATGTCGTTTGTTGTTGTGTTCTATCTCAATTGTATGCCTCTCCATATATTTGTAACTCCAGTTGGTTATTTGAAGCCAAGACCCTTCAACTTCAGTTGGGTCAGCTCTACCACTCGAATGGTCCTCATGTGCTTTAGTTTGGGCTAACTCCTCAAGTTCTCAACTCATCCCACTTGGTTTACCTCCTTTTAGTCCACCTACACCCACTTGATCCATTCAACTTATTTGGTATTGCTCGAATCACACCAGCTTGTTCCATTCATCCTTGCTTGATATTGCTCAATCCACATCCACTCGATCCATCCATGCTCTAGGATGACTCATTCCACATGGTTATGGGGCACACTCCTTGGTCGTGTCGCGCCCTTATGGTGCCTGTGCCACCAAGATCATGTGTGTTCTCTTGTACTTCGATTCCACTTTCACTTGGGTGAGTTGGGATGCTTGGTTGTGCCGCACCCTTTTGGTGCCCATGCTACCAAGGCATCCTCATTCCAACTCATATGCACTCAAGTGGAAACCACAAGTCTTGATTTTTAACCACTAAACGTGCTCTTTCCCACACCTCATGGTTATTTTAAATTGTCTTGATGTTGTCAAAGCCTTGGCTACTCAACCCTTGACCAAATCCTCCATAACATCACATTATTTATGACATAAATGTCAAAAATGGTGTGATGGAGATGTCACCACTACTGCATGCCTCGATTAAAGGCATGCTCAACTCTAGGGTTTAACATCCTTCCATGCTCAAAATTATTTCCATCCTAGCAATAATCCAACCATATCCGCATGGTCATTTCCCTTTGGATATTGACATTATAAACATTATAGTTCCACTAGATGTTGTCTTTGACTACATCTCTAGAGAGCACCTTTGTATATCAACATGTGTTGGATCCCTTTACACTACTAAGTTAATCATGTAGCTAATATGATTGTAGAACCAAGTTCCATAAAAATTCATGCCTTACAAAATGCAATTTCCTTGACCTCATATCATCCAAGATCTCACATCCATCTCATCATTGTCGAGGCACCACCTTAGGCACCTCCATGATCTCAACTTGCCACCCAATTACAACATTGAGCCATCCATTCATGGCTCAATGTGATGAAAATGAGTCGTGGTTATGGTGATCTCCACTTGCATCTCTTATTTGCTTTCTTGGAAGCATTCCTCTATGCTTCCTCATCATGTAGGTTAGAAAAGGTGGATGTGACCCAATCCTACCCTTTTCCTTCTCAATAAGTTTCTCTTGTTCAAGATCTCATGACCATCATATGATCCAAATGGAAAGTGGCATCCACCCATGATATTCATCCACCCATGGTATTTATCCACCCATGGAATTTACCCATGGTATATTGTAACTAAAAAAGGCTATAAGTAACAAGCTTCATTTCGTAAAGGACATATTGGTCCTCCACAATGTAGTAGAATATGTGGTTTGGTTCTTGATTAATTACGTCATATTTTTTCACTTAGTGTCAGTATTTTTATTCTTTATGTGATTAATTTTCTTTAGGGATGTATATGCTCGTTCCCTCCTTTTTCAACATTCATAGATCCTAGATCTCAACCCCTAAGATCTGGACCAATGGTATCAGAGTAGTTTGGCCCAACAACTCAAAGACCAAGCCATCAAATTGAGGTTTTATTCTTATTTATATGGAAAATATTTTCCCCTTGGATATGGTTAGGCCTTTTATTTTTTTTATATCAATAGCAATACGTATTTAGTGAAATCATCTATGGGGTAGGTACCTTAAGCTTGTAAGAGGAAATCACCATAGCTGCACTCATCTCCTCTTAGTTTATGGCCATTGTTGTCATCCTCTTCCTCTTGGATCTTCCCATGAGGATTAATAGAGATCCAAATGTGTTTCCAAATTTACACATCGTGGACATCAGGTCTTCAATTTCTATGAAAGGAGTTCCATGTTCACCACAACACTTCATGACATCGACACTGTGCACACCAGACAACATCTCATTCTTGCAACAACCCAATCCCAAGAAGAAAGATAACATAGCAACAATGATTGTTCCCCTCACCACAATATGTGTCCTACAAGTTGTGACCACACTTCAACAACCAAGAAAGGTGAGCATCACATGGAGATATTCTAGGATCGTTCTCATCCTTGCATGTCTCAAGGGCCTTTGGATTCAAAACCATGACCTTTGCGCATGTCTCCTACTCCCTGTAGGATGACATCAAGGAATTTTCTGAGAAGTGTGTCAGCACAACCAAGGTCACAACAATCACCCTTGTTGATTTGGGTGTCCTCTTCACCTATGACACTAGCAAATAGGGTATCGTGGAGTGGTTGATTTACTTGATATCTAGAATCTAGACCTCTTGGTCACCTCCACTGACTATCTCCACATATGGCACATTTCTGGCAGTCATGACAAGATTAAGAGCTTGTTGAAGAACAATGGATTTTTCACCTATCTCACTTCCTTTAATTGGAATGAGCAAGAACCCAAAAGGACCAACACTTCCAGCATTGACAACACCTTCACAATCTGGGAAATTGACAAGGAGGTTGTCGACACTCAATTGAGTTACTATGATAAGGATGTCTAAAACATTGCTTGGGGGTGTGCCATTATTTTTTCCTATGTTCATGCAAACGAGTCTATTGAGGTACTTGATCTGAGGGATAAGGAGCATCCTACAATTAGATATGATATCTCTCACCACAATACTCCCCCAGATGGATTGGGCTAGAACAAGCAGGACCCCCTATACATGGCTACCATCATCATGGAAGGCCCCAAGGTTGTAGTATTAGATATCATATATCAAACACTTACTATCATAGTGCTACAAAGGCACTAGGCTAGTGTCAATTCCATTATTTGGGAACCCCACAACTCCTGTTACATTTGCACTACTAGATACGAATCACAAGCCCTCATATGTGATCTCTCTTCCATGAGAAAACTTATCGATGGCAACCTTTACCCTATTCTTTCTTACACTTCTGGGGTCGAGATCGAAGGCCCATTAGAAACCTCATCATATGGAAAGCTACCCGTAATTTCATGTGGATTTTCCTAGCTTTGCCATTTCCTTGACAACCATGGTATTGTGGGTTTATTTCCATTTATTATTTTCTGGTTGGTTCTCATGATTCCTTTATTTATGGGTTGAGCTATTATTTCTTGGAACCCTTGGTTGGAAAAATAATCTGGAAGACTGGCATACAACTGTGGGTTGCGTTACTAGTCGTGGAAGCTTTGGTTGGACAAATGCTCTTGAAGCCAAGGTGGGTTGAGTTACTATTCCTGGAAGCCCTAGTTGGAATAAACACTATGGAGCCCTAGTTGGAACAAACACTATGGAGCCCTAGAAAAACTTGGATAGAGATCAATCCGTGATGGTTAGTGATGTCCAACCGTGAGGTGGAATCACTAGTTTGGGGTTGAAACGGTTTGGTCTCTCAAGCCCTGGTTTGGTGTTGGTTGATGTGTTTGATAAATTCCCACATTCATGCTTGGAATATGGCATGAGGATGATTGGCTAAAGTGAGACTTGGCTCAGCCAATCTATGGTGGGGTGGAGCGTGGAAGTCTCGTCTCCAGTTGGTTTTTACATTGAGTAATAAAGAGCTCATTCCTCTGGTATTTAGTATGCAAATGTATTGGTTTATGTATGGATTTAATTTTTGTTATATCCATTGTATTTCTGTTGTTATTATGTGGTTTATAAGCATGTATTATATAAGTGATGATGTATGGCTCTATCTATGTTTCTACATGTAAATTAATGCACAATGTATCTATGGTCAAATAGACTGTATTGCAGCTTATGATGTAGGGGAGAAATGTTTCTTATCTATTCTCAGATTTGTAAGAGACCCCCATGTTTAAATATGTTGTTTATACCTGTAGATGCAATGCTTGTGACATGTTTGACGAAATGTCTGTCATGTCTAGGAGAGTTGAGATGAGTTATTGATGATGTGAGTGCTTTCATACCTTTTTTAAATGTTATTTAACCTCTTTTGAAGTTTCATGAAGTCCTCGGAAGTGACCAGGGCTTTGGCGTTAAAAAGGTCACATGAATCCCGGAGTTATAGGCACATAATTGACATTTTGGGGCCCTAGACATGGCCTTGCTAAGGCATGCCCATGACTATAGGTTGCTAGCCACTCCCTTGCCCTTATATTCCCACGGCTAAGGCCTAAATTGGTCAAAAATTAGTCCCCCTTCAGGGTTCAGGGGTTTGGGAGGTTGGGTTACCTCTTGGAGGTGTTGTTGATGTAGTGTAAGGTTTGTTTGTCATGTTTTCGTTGGTCACACTTCCTCTAGGTCATCTATGAGGTGTAGTCTCATATTATTAGTCTCTTGTCACATGTTTACGTCAGTTGGGCAGTTACTTGGGTAGATGTGGGAAGAGGGTGTTACATCAAAAGTCAGACTACACCCCGAATTATGAAGGAAGAGGAGAAAAAAACATTTGCCTCTGTGCTTAATGAGTAGTGTGACCAATGAATAAAGGTTAGATGAAACATTACAGACTCTATAAAAAAAGGATCTCCTTGGCTTCCCTCCGTCGTGACTCAAGCTTAATGGAAAAAATGCACAACAATACACAGATGTTGTACCTCCTCCCCAAGAAAAATATAACTCAAAGATGATTACCTTACCATGAATGTTTCGTCGCCTTGTTGCCGTGAACATGCAGATATAAGGAGCAAGGCACATGAAGCGTAAAGCATGCAGGCCGGGATAAGTAGATGACTCTGTCCTCAACATGAGCCAGATGTTTCTCAAGATCCCATGTTTCTCACTTTCAAAACATTCTCACATCATTTGGCCATAAATGAGTTTCCATATTCTGTCAGTAGTGATGGTGCACTCAGCAAATCCACCATGGGATGAGAAACGTAATCGCAAAAATACATTATACATTTTACCACCTAAATTTTGTACGTAGTTCACTAACCCACTGTCATACGAATGCATTTGTTTCTATTTTCTTTGCCTAGGGATCCGAAGGTGTGCTACTCTAATTACGTTGATAGACATGGTCTATATTGGAATTGAGCTTCATGAATTTCCAATATTTAAAATATAATAAATAATAAATGGACAATTCAAGAATATTCATCCTCTAGTACATAAATCTAATGGACAATATGAAAAGTTTTGAAATATTTTTTCACTTCAAGTGAATTATGAAACATGGTTTCCCTTATAATTTATTAAAAAATTATTTGGAATGCTACATTGGCGTCGGTCCACTTCATTAGACTCTGCAATTGAGTCCAAATTGATGGAAGTACTTCAATGTTGAACATAGTCTTTTACATGGAATCTTGATTGCGATATAACTATACTTTAATGACCCCTCGGCTTCAATAAGCCCGATTGTTGAATAAACCCATGATTTCAAAATACAATCTAGAGAGGATGTACAGTACACCCAACCAGTGATAAGAACTTTTGTTTCTTCTCTCAATCTCAATCTCTATTCTGTGCCTGTAAACATTTACCCTACAATCTCGTGCTTACAAATATTTATGTGGTAAACTTTCACATATCATCTTATTCACCTATACTGGCTGACATGAAAGTTCCTGATAGATTATTCCATTCCCATTTCTTTACATTTTAATTTTTCTTTTTCTTTTCCAAAGTTTCGAGACACCTTATTCTATTCTTTTTTTTTTAATTCTTTATGTTTGCATCGAGTATAATTAAAATTCAATAAATAAATAAAAACATTCTTAATAACTTAATAATATAATGAAAAGAGAGAGAAAATCAAAGCACAAATTAAATTTAAAAAAAATAACTTAATAAATGCCAATTAGATTTAAATTTAAGAGCAGTGAAAATAATAAAAGTTCAAGATGAAATCAAAATGGTTCATAAATTAGATATGAGTAAAGATTTTTAAATTTGGTAAGATAATAAAGTAATCGAAATTTAATTAAGAAGGGAATACTTATTTTTTTGGTTATTTTTTTTTTATATGTTCTAGAAATAAAGATATTCTCAATCATATATTTGAAATTTCTTAAGAATATGGTAATGTAATTTGGCATTTTATTAGGTTTGAGAAAAAACTTTTCTTTATTAAAAAAATCAATATGTTTGAGAAATAATGAATATACTTAAATATATATTTCAGGTTAAAAATAAAGTAAAGAATATGACATTCCATTCTAACTTATATTTCAATATAACAATAAAATAAAAAAATATAGTAAAGTAATTTGTATTTTATTATTTAAGAGAATTTTTTTTCTATTATGTTAGAAAATTATATAATACAGAGTAATGGAACAAATAAAATATATACGAAAACACAAACACAAGAAACACATAAAACTAGAGAGACACAGGTATATATGGTTCACCTAGTTTGGGCTACGTCCACCCCGAACAGCCAATCCTTCCTTTCTATTATCCAGCAAAATGAAGGGACACAACCTACAATAGATCTATTCTAATATCCTCTGTTCTCTCTCACAGTCTCCCTAGTTGTTTCTCACTCTGATAATACACATAGAATACACAACCACAATACAATACCCTCACACAAGCGAGGGGTTGCCTTCTAGGGCAAAAAACCTTAAACTAAACATAACTTCTACCGTCAGATCAGCCACCTAATGAATGGCCCAGATTGACTAGAAATTACTATACTTTTACAAGGCAATTTTACATCTGTTTTTAGCATCAAGGGCAGCGCCCTCGAAACCCCCCACCAGGGGGGGGCTCCATAAAGTCGCAGCCGCCCCTCTGGACCCCCCAGGAAGTGTTTAATTATGGGTGGCGTTGCCGCCCCATTAAGGTATAGGGGTCCAATGCTGTGATACAAAATAAACAAGATAATCAAGCTCCACACCCAACAATATCCCACTTGGAGACTGATTGTAGTAACTCCACCGCAGCTTCATTTGTTGGACAATGACTCCTCTTTGGACCTGGTTGTTTCTCATCTTCATCATCATCCTTGAAGACCAATTGAAACTGAGCATAATCTCAGTTTCTCCCTGGTTACAACTTTTGTTAGCATATCTGTAGGATTCTGGCTAGTGTGTATCTTTTCCAGCTTCAACTGTCCATCTTCCAATACTGACCGTATGAAATGGTACTTGAGCTATATGTGTTTAGTCCTAGAATGAAATACTGAGTTCTTTGCAAGATGAATGGCACTTTGGCTATCACTGTATAACGTGCCCATATCATGCTGCTTACCCAATTCATCCATAAACCTTTATAACCAAATCATTTCTTTACTAGCCTCTGTAGAAGCAACATACTTTGCTTCTATTGTTGAAAGTGGAACAACACTTTGGATTTTTGAAACCTAACTAATAGTTGTTCCACCTACAGTAAATACATATCCTGTAGTGCTCCTCCTATTATCTCTACCACCTACCATATATGCATCAACATATCCTTGTAGATCAATGTTTGAACCACCAAAGCATAATGCTTGATTTGTGGTACCTCTCAAATATCTGAGAATCCATTTCACTGTCATCCAATGTTCTTTTCCTGGATTGTTCATGTACCTGCTTACAACTCCCACTACATGTGCAATATCAAGCCTTGTGCAAACCATTGCATACATTAAGCTTCCAACTGTTGATGCATATGGAACTTTAGACATATAGTCCATTTCTTCTTGGGTCTTGGGGCACATCTCCTTACTAAGTTTGAAATGGCTAGCAAAAGGTGTACTAACTGGTTTTGCATTCTGCATATTAAATCTTTTCAAAACCTTTTGTATGTACTCATTCTGAGATAGTGTTAATTTGCAATTTTTCCTGTCTCTAGTTATTCTCATACCAAGGATTTGTTTTGCAGCTCCCAAATCCTTCATTGCAAATGAATTTGCCAATTTTCTTTTGAGCACATTTATTTTCTACAGGTTAGACCCTACAATAAGCATGTCATCTACATACAATAACAATATAATATAGCTGCCATTATTTTGATTTTTCAGATAAACACAATGATCAGAGTGACATCTAGTATAACCTTGTTCAAACATAAACCTGTCAAATTTTAGATACCACTGCATTGGAGCCTGTTTTAAGCCATACAAGCTCTTATTTAACCTGCACACTAATTTTTCTTTCCCTTTGACCTCATCCTTCTGGTTGCTCCATATAGATCTCTTCCTCCAAATCTCCATGGAGAAATGTTGTCTTTACATCTAACTATTCAAGATGTAAATCTTCCGCTGCTACAAAACTTAAAATAGTTCTGATTGAAGTCATCTTAACAAGAGGAGAAAATATTTCATCAAAATCAATACCTTTCTTTTGTGCAAAACCCTTCACCACAATTTTAGCTTTGTTTTTCCTCCATCTTCTTCCTTCGACCTGTAAACCCATTTATTCTGCAATGTAGTTTTACCTGCAGGAAACCTGACTAAGTCCCAAGTCTGGTTATGCATTAAGGAGTCCATCTCTTTTTTCATGGCTAGCTCCCATTTCTTCTTGGTTTCAACCTACATTGCTTCTTCAAAACATTCGGCTTCACCAGAATCAGTCAACAATAAATAATATAATGAAGGAGAATATCGTTCAGGGAGTCTACTTATCCTGGTAGATCTTCTGACACCACTTTCAGGTGTTTGAGGTGCCTATTGCTGTTGTGGTGGTTGCTTTTTTTTTGGCTGTTGATTATGTAAGTTTTAACCCTGTACAAAAATTATCTGCAAACGAATCTTAACGATAAAAAATAAACAGTAGCGAGAGCATAAAACATAAAACAGATAAACACAGAGATATTCCCCTGGATCCCAAATCGGGACGACCGGCTTGATTTTTCATTATATTCCTTTTAGTGTTACAACACATATATATACATGCCGAAGCATACATAAATCCCAATCCATTTGTTAGCTCCATGTAATCAACAAGATTGGCCTTAGTCCGACTGCAGGGAGAAACATCGTTTCAACCACTTTGGGATTCTAGGATCTAGCCCTCCTGAATCCGGAGAGGGATCTCTCCAATAAGTGCAAAGATGGATTTGTCTTTGAAGATTTGGGTAATGATATTAGGCTAGTTATGAAGGCCAAGGGTTTTGTTTGTTTTTGGATGGTTGAGCATGATGATTGTTTGAGGTGGAAAGTTCCAAATGCAAAGAGTTTCAAAGATGAGAAGTTGCAAGAAAATAGAACAAGCTTTGGCCAGGAAAATAGACAATTGCAGGTTTTAGTCCATTGGGCTATGGAGTCATAATAGGGTTTAATTGAAGCAGCAAGAGGCAAGAGTGGTCCATGGGGCAAGTAATCTATGGCTAAGGATCTCTTTAAAGTTTTATTTATGGAATGAAATGATACAATAAGAAGGGGAATTAAACAGATGCAGAACAAAGAGAAGCCCAAGATCTGGTAAGTACTTTTAAACTAGCCAGCTTTTGACATACACTTAAGAAATACATGAAAGTAAACTAGGATCTGATAAGTACTTTTAAACTAGTCAGCCTTTGATACACTTTCAATAGAAAAAATTTTAAAACAAAGGGAAACTTGGAGGCAACTGTTGGAGTAGAAACTAGCGGGCCAGACTCACCACAAATCCTCTCCTAGCTCTGCTTTATTTGGTTACTTTCAAGACAAACAAAAAGATAACACAGAATGGCCTAAGATCTGGTAAGTACTTCTAAACTAGCCAACTTTTAACACATTCCAAGGGAAAAATTCAGACTATCTTTGGGGATAAAACTAGGACCAGGGCACACCATATCTTCCTTAGTTCATCTCTACTTAACTAATATTGAACATAACATTCAAGAATAATATTCGGCTAAGGCAATAAGACGAGGGAACGCCAACATTCCTATGCTTAAACTGAATTAAATCATTCCTAAATAACACAGATTGGAGGAAAACATTCAGATAAATATTTTCAGTCAGAGAAGGGTACTGATATACAGTAGGTCCTAACTCTATGCATGTTGTTCTTTATAAGAGAAGATGAAACAAAGTGAAAACAGAAACAAAATAGCAAGTTACAATGAGAAAAACATCACCATCAACATAGACCAGGATCCCATAAATCAGCTTGTATTGATGCTCCAAACCAGTTACAGCTTTAAGTCCAATGCTTTAGTTTAGCAGTCCTCTACACATCTCAGCCTAACTTATCTATTACAAGCAGAGCTCCAAGAGCCAGTGAACACTATTTACAATCAGAAGTTTTCAGCTCCAATGTATTTCAAAGTTCTACAACCAACCCCTCTCTCATCTTCTACAGAAGTATTTATAGAAGGATAAGGAGGTGAGATCTGATAAAAGATCTCTAAAGACAATTAATACAGACTTAAATGGCTTCTTGGCCTTTAGAGGGCTTGATGGAGAAGCTTACATAGGTGTCTCCTATATTAAATGATTTACATAAAGATTTGAGCTCGGTGGGAGCTTTTTTTGACCTTTGAGGCTCTGTGTGATGTCAAAGTAACTCTGCTGATATTTTGTCATTAAGTATTTTTGGAAAATTGATCCTTTGGCTGCATTGTGAGGCAAATATTTGGTCCTGATTAATAACTTCGGCCTCTTTTTGAATGCTCTGGGGCACAGTTGGCTTTGTGATAGCTGGGAGGAATTGATTTGCCTCAAATGTGGAGGTGGAGGTTTTCCTGTTGATAAAACACTTGAGATTTTCTCCAAACTGTGTTTTAATTGGGGATTAGGCTTTTGATAAACCATATTAGATGTAATCCCCACAAAATATTTCTTCAATCTTCTGTTCTGGTATATTTTTGTCTTCGACACTGATACTCTTTGATTTGTGTCTGATTCATTGTGTTTTTTGGTGTGCAGGGCTGCGCAGGGGTCATGTGGCATCAATGCTTCATGAATCATTGACGAAACATGGATGTTGAAACCTGCAAGTGATTTCCTCTGATGGATCGGAGGCAAGAGGATCTTCACCCTCTGCTTCTAAATTTTCTTCATTCATAGTGGAAAAAACATTTAAACCCTTCCAAAATACAAAAAACATTATGAAATCTTGCATGTATAGGTTTGCTGCTTCAGAAGGCACGTGGAGGGAGCACGACCATTGGATGGCATCATCCAACAGTCAAGATTGATCAGAGGAATTCAAAGGGAAGGTGGAAGAAGAATTTGAATCGGAGCCGTCGATCGCACAGAGATCGACGGTTGGGAGCAGAGGCAAAAAGTCAAAGCGGAGGAGTCAGTTTTTGGAAAAACGGAGAAAAATAGGTTAAAAACCTTTGTTTCGGTGAAAATGGTTAAAAATGGTGTGTGTGGTTCGGGATGATCGTGGGTCGTCGGATGAGATTGGCCCGCATGATCAACGGTGGAGGACAGGTGTCAAGAGCCTTAGAAAATGCGCCTGGACATCAAAACTTTGATAAAACCAAGCCAAATAAAATTCCCGGGTCTGGATTTGCTGACGGGACGAGGAACCAATGAAAAGTCGTCCCAATTGAATTTTTCCGCGTGGACACTGATGTGGCGTAGGGACCACCGGCATTGCTATGGACGAGGGGACCAGGCGATGGAGTGTGGGCCGTCGATCTGCAAATTAGATCGACAGTGGAGATCTTCAAACATCGCATTGTACCCTGAGTTATTGCACGAGCATCTTCGAAGAGCGATCACCGTCCGATGAGCGGCCTCAGATCGGACGGTGGACGTCAATATCGCACCGGGTCCACATCCGATATTTAACACGAGATGAGGGCAGTTTTGTGAACAGTTCTCAAGCCACACATCGAGCGGTGAGTGGAATCACTGCAAAATAAAAAAAACCGCCCCGCTCTTAAAAGCAGTGTGATGGATTTTGCCTGGTTTCGCAATAATGAGTGGTTGGCGAGGACCACCGGGGTGATGGACTGTGCGCCGTCGATCTGTAGATCAGATCGACGGTGGAGAGCGAATGGAATTTCAGACCGGCGAAACAGTTTATAATATAATAAAAACCAAAAAATTCATATAACTAAAGGTTTATACTTTGGGGGTGAAAAATTAATATTCAATATGGCTTGCATGGAAGATAATATGACCGAGGGATTAGAAGGGAGGGACAATCAGCATCGGGTGATGCGATGAGCGCTTGGAAGGTTAGCGCTCAGTTCTAGCACCAAGACGCATGGAGGGGAAGGGTTGAAGACTTAGCCCAAGGGGGCTTAAGTCTATAATACATAAAAAATGTGATTTTTATAGATTTCCAATGGTTTACAAAGGATTTTGAGGATTTCGATAAGGCAAGAAAGGGTCCTAAAACTTTATCAAAGGGGTTTTTTGATGAAGTGGAAAAGGGTAGAAACATGAAAATGAGGGATTTTCATGGGAAATGGAGGGAAAAAAATGAGGTTAGTTTTGGAGGTGGAAGGGAGGGGAAAATGGTGTGTGCAACAGTATTTCCTTAATGAAATTATCAGAATTGTAGTGTTTTTAAGACAAGAACAGTAGTGAAGATTTGGACAGAGGCATAAGGCCTTTCAAGAGTCTTCAAGAGCCAACACTTTTTGCCATAAAAATTTGTTCCTTGAAGGCTCCAAAAATGTTTTAGCCAGCATTTTGTATAACAAATTTTATAGCTGGCTAATAGTGGCTCCACTTAGGGATGGTGCCTTTTTGAAGGCATCAAGAACTTCAGACCTGCATTCTCTGGGAGGCTGATTAGTTGCCTCATCCATTGGGCTTCCTTGTCTTTCTGTGGATGATCTTATCCTGCTCTGAAACATATTAGCATTCATGGATTAACAATGGAACCTCATCAATACAATTTTTCTACCTACCTAATCCTATTGATCTAACATTTTTTCTTCATTAGAGTGCACTTGGATTGGCAAACTCTTTTACAAAATTTTATTCTTTTGAAAATAGGGAAACTAATCTATTCTACTCCTTATTTCTCCATGGACCCAGATTTAACAGTTGAGCCCATATGATTATCTACCTAATCTACTTTCTTTAGGGATTAAACTGTCCAACAGACTTTATTCTCTAAATTCTACAACAGAAATTTAAAAGCATTCAAGTCAGGATTGAACAGTCTAGCTTGATGCTGGTCTATGGTATAAGAAAAAACTACCCATAGACATTATTTTGCACAAAATTTTAAAAACAAAGATGGAAGGCTTGAGATCTGAAATCTGAAAGCATTTCCTTCCTCTTTTCTGTAGCTCTATTTTGACTCTTACTTGAGTTGTCTTTTCTTTGCTAATTGGTTCAGATTTTGAGCTGTTTAGAACCAGATTTTACATCTTTGGACTCAGAATTTGAAACTGATTTGATTCATTCTTTCTTTGAAACCTTAGGTTCAGATTTTGAGCATGTTTGAACCTTTAATTTCTATCCTAAACTATCTACTGATAAGATAAGATTAAACAGTTTGGCAAATCGAATTCATTATCCTATTAGCAGAAAATTTAAAGCTAATTAGTCAAGGTTAAGCTATTTGACTAACTGGAAGTGTGTTCTTTAGGAGTGGCATTTGAGTTTGCACACTTTCAGATTTGTTTCTCTTTTTGGTATGGGGCTATACCTTTCTTGTTTTTACAATCTGCCCTCTTTTCTTTCTTTTCTTTGTTTTTTTATTTTTTATTTTTAACAACTTTGAATGAAATGATGGGTGGAGTATTTATAATGGAAAAAAGATAAAAGGCTTCAAAACATGACATGGATTAAGAGAAGTAATGCTTGAGCGTCCTGCCATTGACAGGACCCCCAAACAATTCTTCTTCATTCAACTCCTGCAAGAAAAAGGCATTATTACTAGCAGTTGAATGAATAAAGTAAGGGCCAAGCCATAAGTTGTAAAATTTCCCGTGCTTGCCCTTGTCTTCCCTCCTTGAGTCCCACTTCAAAACTTTTTCCCCAACTTTGAAATTGTTGGCCTTTGTTCTTCTGTCAAAAAGCTTTTTAATGATGTCCTGCTTCTGCAATGCTCTGTTATAAACCTCCTCTCTGCTTTGCTGAAGATGAATGGTCTGATTTATTCTTCTGATCATGTCATTTTCTTCAGTTTGCAACTCTTGGATCAACTTCATCACTGGTATACCAAGGCTGTTTGGAAAAATTGCATCAGTGCCATACACAAGCTGGAAAGGTGACATGCCAATAGATTTCTTCAAAGTTAATCTGTCAGCCCAAAGTGCATGAACTAGCTTTGTGTGCCAAGACTTTTTGTTGTCCTCCAACATTTTCTTGATTATGTTCACTAAACTTTTGTTTGAGGATTGTGCAAGTCCATTACCTTGAGGGTAATAGGCCATGGAATGCCCCAATGTTATCTAATATCTGTGACAGAACTCAACCATCTTCTTTGATCCAAATGCTGTTGCATTATCAGTGATGATCTTGGTAGGATAGCCAAATCTGGAGAGAATATTAGTCTCCATAAATTTTATAATAATGGAATCATTGGCCTGCCTACAAGGTATGGCTTCTATCCACTTAGTGAAATAGTCTGTGGCAGTGAGAATCCATCTATGCTAGGCAGAATATGGTGGATGGATTTATCCTATGAAGTCAAGTCCCCACTATTGAAAAGGAGCTTCAATAGTGATTGGTTTTAGAGGTAGGGGTAGCAGTTTCCTCTTGCCTTCAAAAAGTTGACATTTATGACAGGCTATAATCATCTTGTGCACATCATGGAAAAGAGTAGGCCAATAGAAACCAGCCCTCAAAATCTTGTTGGCTGTTGTCTTCCAGTACAAATGACCTCCACACTCTCCTTCATGGAACTGGTGCTTAACCTTCTCTTCATCAAACTCAGGCAAACATTTAAGCAATATACCACTCACATTTTTCCAATAAAGACATTTATCTATAATGCAATAGTTTACAGCTTTTAACTTTAAGAACCTTGCCTTTGTTTTTGTCAAACCAGGAGGTGTATTCAAATTAAGCAAAACATAAATTATATCAGCATACCAAGAGGAATTCATAAAATGGTTTTCAACAATGGGTTTTGAGAATCCTTCTTGGTCATCCAAAGCATTAATCATATTAATATCAAGAACTTCAAAATTTAATTCAGCCATTAATCTAGCTAGACCTTGGCCTTTGATGAGTTTAGTGGGTTTTATCTCTAAATCACATTCAAGGATAACAACAATCCACTTACCTCTCTTACCATCTGGGTCTTGTGTTAGAATGTCTTTAACAACTGAATTTGGGACAAAGGCAATGATGTGTGAGTGAAGTATATATACCCTGAAGTCCTTCAAAGCTTTAACCAAAGAAAAAGCTTGCTTCTCCATAATGTTATACTTCAAAGGGGCATCCCTCAATGCCTTACTAAAGAATGCAATAGGCTGCTCTTGTCCTTGTGGATTTTTCTGTAAAAGGACAACAACTATGGTATGTTCTGTTGCGAATGAAAAAATATAAAAATCTTTTGAAAAATCAGGACTTATTAGAACCGGTGTTTTGGTTAATGCTTGTTTCACCAACTCAAAGGACTTCTTTGTTTCCAAGGTCCATTTTACCCCTTGCTCCTTCTTTAACATGTTTGTGATCTTCCTAAGGAGCTCAGCCAAGTTGGGGATGAACCTTCTCAAAAAGTTAATCTTTCCAATGAAAGATTGCAACTCCTTGATGTTTCGAGGATGAGAGATTTGCAATATGGCCTCGATCCTTTTGGGATCTATTTTAATACCCTCTTCTGAAATAATGTGCCCAAGAAGTTTACCTTATTAGAGCCCAAATAGTGTCTTCTTAGGGTTTAAGGATATCCCAAACTTTCTGCATTTCTTGAAAACTTTTCTTAAATGTTCTAAGTGCTCTTCATCTGTTTTTGAAAACATAGTGACATCATCCAGGTATATAATGATGAAGTAGCCTAGTTCTTCCAAGAATGCTATATCCATGGCTCTTTGAAAAGTTGCTCCAGCATTCATTAGACCAAAATGAATTTTCACATACATGAAAGTACCCCATGTTGTAGTAAAGGTTGTCTTTAATTGATCAGTGGGGTGAACTAGGATCTGATTGTACCCTGAATAGCCATCAAGCAAAGAAATTCTTCTAGATCCTACCACCCTTTGTAAAATATGATCCATCTTGGGCAAAGGGTAGTTGTCTTTCAACGAATCTTTGCTTAAGTCTCTAAGGTCTATACAAAGCCTGATTTCTCCAGTTTTCTTCCTAATTGACACCAGATTATACACCCACTCAGAATATCTAATAGGGACAATAATACTAGCATCATACATTTTCATGATCTCCTTCTGAACTAGAGGCAACTGAACAGGGTTTATTCTACGCAGTTTCTATTTGAAAGGTTTTTGGTTCTCTTTGAGGGGAATTTTGTGCTGTATTATTTCAGTGTCATAGGATTTAAGATCTTTGTAACTCCATGCAAAAACATCAGAAAACTCTTTAAACAGCTCTATGTATTTGGGTTTTATGGGAGCTGGCAAAGTTTTAGACAGTTTAATCATTTTCGGTTTAAGTTCACTGCCTATATTGCACTCTTCCACTTCAGTCTCTACAGGTTCCAGTTTTGGCTTCTTGGCCACATCATTAAAATTAAACAACTCTTCTAGAGGTTCCAAACCACTTGGAAAACTTTCATCTTTAGAGTGCAGAGTTTCTAACTCCTTTGTTTCTAACTCTACATTCAATTCTATTTTGTTTTTAAGTTTGTTGGATAGAAGATTGATATTGACAAGCTCAGGAGACAGTCCTTCTTCACCATGAAAATTTTCTTCACTGCAATCTGTATCATAGTCTGAGTCCAAACTATATAGTTCAAATTAATTTCTGAATTGCATAAAGTCTTCTATTTGTTTGTCTCCGTCAAACAGCTGCCAATACTTTTTATTATCAGGCACGGCTGGTCTAAATTTTATTTGAGTTGTATAGTCTTTGGTTTCATATGGCATTAAGCATGTTCTAGCTACAAAGGCTAAATTGTGGGTGGCAATATTTCTTTTTCTTGGGACAAAAATCCGTTTGGACTCCTCGAATGTTTTAAAAAGCTCCATGACATCGTTTCGGTAGGCCCTAAGTCTGGGATGATTTGCATTATACTCCCCATTGACTTGCCTAATGACTAATCTGAATCCCCGTGCACATTGATTCTTCTGGATCCTAACTTTTTCAACAATTGTAAGCCCAAGAGAGGGGATTCATATTCTGCTATGTTGTTGGAACACTGAAAGTTTAATTTGCAGGAAATGCTTTCTGTGTGGTTGTTTTCAGTGTTGGAAATCTAGACACCTGCACCAGCGTTGGTCTTAGTGCAAGACCCATCAAAATACATACTCCACAGAGGACTATTTTCAGTTTCATATGTTTGGTGATTGTCCTCTTCAACTAACGTGCTTTCTGATTGTTGTGGAATCTCAGCACTTAGTTGTATTTGTTTCAACACCTCAGGTATTTCACTGGGTTGAGGGTTGTTTTCTTGATTGTCAAGGTTTAAGAGCAATGGACACATGAATTGTAGCTCAAGACCTTCGTTTCGTTTGCTAACGTTTTCAAGTGCAGCAAACTGTTCAGACACGTATGCGATGTGTTGCTCTTCCTCCCTATTGGCCATCAATCCTGTTAAAGTGACCTGTTCACTGAATGTTTCTTCATTAAACATAATAAAAGAATCAAGGCCTGTATTTACAGAATCAAGGCTTGTATTTATAGAATATAGAGGAGAGTTTTGTGGTTTGTCTTGACTTGTAACTGTATATTGCATATGGGACTCCCTATACAGTCTTCTAGTCTGATTGAAAACAGGGATAGTCGCATAGGTCATGTCCATTTGCATATTACCTTGTAACTTAGCCCCCCAAGATCTTGATAATAACATTCCATATTTTGGGGGCACATCAACCACAACAATGTCCATTACTAAGCATTTGGCTGGAATCTGGGCTAAGTTAACATAGAGGTCTTTGATTAATCCTAAACATTTTACTTTGCTGGAGTCAAAGGAGTAAAGATCTTTGTAAGGTTTGGTGATTTCTAGACCTAGGCTCTCCATTACAGCTTTTGGCATTAAATTATGAGAAGCTCCTGAGTCATGCATAGCGTTATGCAAAATTTTGTCATGAACGTTTAAACTCACATAAAAGGGAGGAACAGGTCCCTCTTGATATCTACCTTCAATATTAGGACCAAAAATAAGCTCTGGTTGGTCATCATTAATATTGACAATGTCTTCATTCTCTTCAATGTTTAAAGCCTTCAAAATTTGGGTCTTATATACATGCTGGGCAGCTAACTCAGTCAGGGGAACAGATATTTTGATCTTTGAAATTTCCTGATCTAGGCTGAAAGGAATTTGGTTCTTTGAAGAATTTTTTTCAGCCTCATTAGCTATCATTATATTAGCAATATCAACTTGCTGATTTGTCCTATTTACATTTGAAAAAATGGTTTTAACAGGAGTACTAGCTGAAGTGCTAGTACTACTAAGGTATGCACTCTGTTTTGTAATGTTTTGAGTGCCTTCTCTTTACCATTATTAGAATTCACAGCCACTGTTTTGTCCTTTTGTTTGACAATTTTAGGCTTGGTTGTAGTGCTGCTTTGTGTAGATTTTTCAGAGGTTTTGGTGTTGGGAGTTTGTTGACTAGTTTTGCTTCTAAGGTCATATTCTCTTTGAGACTCTATGATGACATTTTCCATGTCTTGATAATAATTTTCATTATCATCTCTTTTGTCATCATAAGGTGTATAAAGACCTTGTTTTCTATCATAATGGACTTCAAAGTCATCATCATCAACCCCCAACATGTTGATGTCATCCTCCTTTGTTATCTCATCGGATTCCTCAACCTCACTCACATAGTTTTGATGAAAGGGAGGAGTGATCCGTTGATCATCTTCCCTAGGTCTGTTTGGAGGTTGATTCCTTCAAAAATTCTGATTCTGGTTCTGGTTTCTGTTTTGAGGTGCATTTTGATTTTGGCTTGCTTGTGCTCTCTTAATTATGCTCATCTCTTTCATCATCTCGTCCATCATTTTCTCCATTTTTGAGCTGGAAGTAGAAGGTGTGGATTCCTCTCTAAAAGATACTCTCTTCTCATTTTTCATTCTTGCTCTCTTCTCCATCAAGTTGACTTCCACAGAAAGAGCACCCTTTTGCATCTCTTCAAGAGTTACAAAATCTCTTTCCCTCGGCTGATAGGCCATTTCAGGGTCAAACCCTTCAAGAAACTTGTTTAAAGCTGAGCCTTGTGGAGGTTTTAGATCTAGGGAAAGTGCATTATATACACTGTTGAATCTGGTACAATAAGCTTGTACACTTTCCCCCGTGTTTCTATGGAGGTTTTTGTAATCAGAAAGGACTTGGATAGGGTTTTTCTTTACTTCCCATTTGTTTAAGAATGTCTGATGGAAGGCTTGGAGATCATTTATACTGTGGGGGGTTAAGCCTTTGAACCATTTTCTTAATTCTCCCCCTAAGTTCTGAGCAAATAATCTAAGTTTGACAGAATCATCATCAATTTCATTTATATCAAAGTAGTCATTCATCTTATCCACATGTTGTGATGCAGTTGTAGCATTGCTAGCATCATACAATGGAATTTTGGACTGACAGTCCTGTGGAAGATTTACTAATGGTACAGGAAGGACTAAGGGAGCATACTATGTTGCCATGATATGTGGTGGGGGTGGATTCACAAGAGGTAGATAAACAAAAGGGAAAGTGGGCTGAAGTGGAGTGGTTTGAACAGTGGATGTAGGGTGAGCAGAAATGGATGGACCAGGGATAGATTGCTGAGTTGATCTTGGATAAGAGACACCTACGTTGTAAAGGAAATGTAAGTCAGGAGGTGTTGTTTGTCTATTACCAGGACGTTCACTTCTTTCAAGAGATTAAAGTGAAGACTCAGAATCTAACTGATATAAATCACCAAGAGACCTAGTTCTAAAAGGATTTACCAAGTCAACTTGTGATTGTTGTAGAGTTGAAAGATTTTCAGGAACTGAATTAGCTCTCAAAGGTGATCTGAAAACAGTTGATGATTTAATCCTAGGAGACTTCCTAAGGATACTTTCTGCGTTATCAACTAACTCAGGTGGATCAGGGTCAGGATAGGCTCTAGTGTGAATCTTTCTAGGAGCCACTATGCTGTGTTTTTAGACCTAAATAAACAGGAAAAGTTCAACCAGGTATGACAGTCTTTAAAAGGTCAACTAATATGTTTACACAAATTTTAATCCTACAGTCCTCTAACTGAGTTTGAATGATATTACAATAATAAGGGTTCTTCCCAGTGGAGTCTTAAGGTTTGTTAAGGATTGTGGAGTCGCCAAGTGGAATTTTTTAGCTCCAAAGGAGGTAAAAGGTTTTATGGTCCACCACCATGTTTATTGGATACCAATCTAAAATATTTTTATGTTTTCTAAGTTATTTTTCAGTTGTGTGGTTTCTAAGAATGTGCTAACTCTATTTCAAAACTTAGCTACGGTTATGAGACAGAAACAGTATACTCTTATGGCTAAGCCAACTAATTTTTCGAGGTTAGATAAAGTATTATGAGAATCCTAGGGTTTGCCTAGTTTGTCACTAATTCAAACAAGTTTCACCATGATTACCATTTGTTGGTAGTGCTTGAAAAGGCTGATTTTTACTCACGAGGTTTTATGAAATTTCTAGAGGAAAATAAGATAAAAACAAGACTTAGTCCCCAGTGGAGTCGCCAGAAATGTTAGCTCCCTGTAATTAGCAAGATTGGAAGAAGTCCGACCATAGGGAGAAACATCGTTTCAACCACTTTGGGATTCTAGGATCTAGCCCTCCTGAATCCGGAGAGGGATCTCCCCAATAAGTGCAAAGATGGATTTGTCTTTGAAGTTTTGGGTAATGATATTAGGCTAGTTATGAAGGCCAAGGGTTTTGTTTGTTTTTGGATGGTTGAGCATGATTACTGTTTGAGGTGGAAAGTTCTAAATGCAAAGAGTTTCAAAGGTGAGAAGTTGCAAGCAAATAGAACAAGCTTTGGCCAGGAAGATAGATAATTGCAGGTTTTAGTCCATTGGGCTATGGAGTCATAATAGGGTTTAATTGGAATAGCAAGAGGCAAGAGTGGTCCATGGGGCAAGTCATCTATGTCTAAGGATCTCTTTGAAGTTTGATTTATGGAATGAAATGGTACAATAAGAAGGAGAATTTAAACAGATGGTGAACAAAGAGCAGCCCAAGATCTGGTAAGTACTTTTAAACTAGCTAGCTTTTGACATACACTTAAGAAAAACATGAAAGTAAACTAGGATCTGGTAAGTACTTTTAAACTAGCCAACCTTTGATACACTTTCAATAGAAAACATTTTAAAACAAAGGGAAACTTGAAGGCAACTATTGGAGTAGAAACTAGCGGGCCGGGCTCACCACAAATCCTCTCCTAGCTCTGCTTTACTTGGTTACTTTCAAGACAAACACAAAGATAACACAAAATGGCCCAAGATCTGGTAAGTACTTCTAAACTAGCCAGCTTTTAACACATTCCAAGGAAAACATTCAGACAGTCTTTGGGGATAAAAATAGGACCAGAGCACACCATATCTTCCATAGTTCATCTCTACTTAACTAATACTGAACATAACATTCAAGAATAATATTCAGCTAAGGCAATAAGACGAGGGAACGCCAGCATTCTTATGCTTAAACTGAATTAAATCATTCCTAAATAACACAGATTGGAAGAAAACATGTAAATAAATATTTTCAGTCAGAGAAGGGTACTGATATACAGTAGGTCCTAACTCTATGCATGTTGTTATTTATAAGAGAAGATGAAACACAGTGAAAACAGAAACAAAATGACAAGTTACAATGAGAAAAACATCACCATCAACATAGACCAGGATCCCATAAATCAGCTTGTATTGATGCTCCAAACCAGTTACAGCTTTAAGTCCAATGCTTTAGTTTAGCAGTCCTCTACACATCTCAGCCTAACTTATCTATTACAAGCAGAGCTCCAAGAGCCAGTGAACACTATTTACAATCAGAAGTTTTCAGCTCCAATGTATTTCAAAGTTCTACAACCAACCCCTCTCTCATCTTCTACAGAAGTATTTATAGAAGGATAAGGAGGTGAGATCTGATAAAAGATCTCTAAAGACAATTAATACAGACTTAAATGGCTTCTTGGCCTTTAGAGGGCTTGATGGAGAAGCTTACATAGGTGTCTCCTATATTAAATGATTTACATAAAGATTTGAGCTCGGTGGGAGCTTTTTTTGACCTTTGAGGCTCTGTGTGATGTCAAAGTAACTCTGCTGATATTTTGTCATTAAGTATTTTTGGAAAATTGATCCTTTGGCTGCATTGTGAGGCAAATATTTGGTCCTGATTAATAACTTCGGCCTCTTTTTGAATGCTCTGGGGCACAGTTGGCTTTGTGATAGCTGGGAGGAATTGATTTGCCTCAAATGTGGAGGTGGAGGTTTTCCTGTTGATAAAACACTTGAGATTTTCTCCAAACTGTGTTTTAATTGGGGATTAGGCTTTTGATAAACCATATTAGATGTAATCCCCACAAAATATTTCTTCAATCTTCTGTTCTGGTATATTTTTGTCTTCGACACTGATACTCTTTGATTTGTGTCTGATTCATTGTGTTTTTTGGTGTGCAGGGCTGCGCAGGGGTCATGTGGCATCAATGCTTCATGAATCATTGACGAAACATGGATGTTGAAACCTGCAAGTGATTTCCTCTGATGGATCGGAGGCAAGAGGATCTTCACCCTCTGCTTCTAAATTTTCTTCATTCATAGTGGAAAAAACATTTAAACCCTTCCAAAATACAAAAAACATTATGAAATCTTGCATGTATAGGTTTGCTGCTTCAGAAGGCACGTGGAGGGAGCACGACCATTGGATGGCATCATCCAACAGTCAAGATTGATCAGAGGAATTCAAAGGGAAGGTGGAAGAAGAATTTGAATCGGAGCCGTCGATCGCACAGAGATCGACGGTTGGGAGCAGAGGCAAAAAGTCAAAGCGGAGGAGTCAGTTTTTGGAAAAACGGAGAAAAATAGGTTAAAAACCTTTGTTTCGGTGAAAATGGTTAAAAATGGTGTGTGTGGTTCGGGATGATCGTGGGTCGTCGGATGAGATTGGCCCGCATGATCAACGGTGGAGGACAGGTGTCAAGAGCCTTAGAAAATGCGCCTGGACATCAAAACTTTGATAAAACCAAGCCAAATAAAATTCCCGGGTCTGGATTTGCTGACGGGACGAGGAACCAATGAAAAGTCGTCCCAATTGAATTTTTCCGCGTGGACACTGATGTGGCGTAGGGACCACCGGCATTGCTATGGACGAGGGGACCAGGCGATGGAGTGTGGGCCGTCGATCTGCAAATTAGATCGACAGTGGAGATCTTCAAACATCGCATTGTACCCTGAGTTATTGCACGAGCATCTTCGAAGAGCGATCACCGTCCGATGAGCGGCCTCAGATCGGACGGTGGACGTCAATATCGCACCGGGTCCACATCCGATATTTAACACGAGATGAGGGCAGTTTTGTGAACAGTTCTCAAGCCACACATCGAGCGGTGAGTGGAATCACTGCAAAATAAAAAAAACCGCCCCGCTCTTAAAAGCAGTGTGATGGATTTTGCCTGGTTTCGCAATAATGAGTGGTTGGCGAGGACCACCGGGGTGATGGACTGTGCGCCGTCGATCTGTAGATCAGATCGACGGTGGAGAGCGAATGGAATTTCAGACCGGCGAAACAGTTTATAATATAATAAAAACCAAAAAATTCATATAACTAAAGGTTTATACTTTGGGGGTGAAAAATTAATATTCAATATGGCTTGCATGGAAGATAATATGACCGAGGGATTAGAAGGGAGGGACAATCAGCATCGGGTGATGCGATGAGCGCTTGGAAGGTTAGCGCTCAGTTCTAGCACCAAGACGCATGGAGGGGAAGGGTTGAAGACTTAGCCCAAGGGGGCTTAAGTCTATAATACATAAAAAATGTGATTTTTATAGATTTCCAATGGTTTACAAAGGATTTTGAGGATTTCGATAAGGCTAGAAAGGGTCTTAAAACTTTATCAAAGGGGTTTTTTGATGAAGGGGAAAAGGGGAGAAACATGAAAATGAGGGATTTTCATGGGAAATGGAGGGAAAAAAATGAGGTTAGTTTTGGAGGTGGAAGGGAGGGGAAAATGGTGTGTGCAGCAGTATTTCCTCAATGAAATTAGCAGAATTTCATAGTTTTTAGGACAGGAACAGTAGTGAAGATTTGGACAGAGGCATGAGGCCTTTCAAGAGTCTTCAAGAGCCAACACTTTTTGCCATAAAAATTTGTTCCTTGAAGGCTCCAAAAATGTTTTAGCCAGCATTTGGTATAACAAATTTTATAGCTGGCTAACACCATTAACCCTAGATTAGAACATAATAATAGTTCCCTTGACCGGATCTACAAATACCAGGGGCCGAAAACATAGTACCCCAAAACCATGTGCAAACCCATGCACAAAACCATGGGCGGATCCGCCCACTAGAAAACAAGGACCAAAAATTTTTTCCGGGGCACTGCCCCAGACCCCGACAAGAGGGGCTACCGACCCCTCGACGTTGTGCCCTATGTGTGATTAGTCGTGGAAAGAATATAACACATACCCAACATTCTCCCACTTGTTGTTTTCTTTCTGCAGGGGGCCATAGGAGAGCTTAGTCACTAGCCCAGTTCTGCAACACCCATTGTTTCTCTACACCAAGAGAACTTCTGAGTGCTTACAGAATTCATCAATGCATCTGCAACATTCTTCAAAGTGTCCACCTTTACCAGCAACAACCTTTTAGCCACAACCGTATCTCTCACAAAGTGATATTGAACATCAATGTGCTTTGTCTTTGAATGATAAGCAAGGTTCTTAGCCAAGAAAATTGCACATTGGCTATCACAATCTATCCTTATAGCTTGCTGCACCAATCCCATACTTGAACACAATCTATGCAACCAAACTGCTTCCTTGCTTGCATGAGTGGCTGCTATGTATTCAGCCTTTGTAGTTGAAAGAGCCACTACAGACTATCTTTTACTCATCCAACTGACTGCACCTCCAAATAGGCTAAACACATACCCACTTGTAGATCTTCTTTAGTCCAGATCTCCAGCCCAGTCTGCATCAACAAAACCATGAATGTCCAACACTCTTTCCAATCCTGGTCTTCCCTGGTAGCACAATCCATAATCACTAGTGCCACGTAAATATCTGAAAACCTGCTTCACTGCTGTCCAATGCTCCTTCCCTGGGTTTGACATAAACCTGCTCAATACTCCCACTGCATGTGCAATGTTTGGTCTAGTACAAACCATTGCATACATCAGGCTACCCACTGTACTTGCATATGGAACACGGGACATATCCTCCTCTTCTTCTTGTGTCTTGGGACACTATTCAGCAGATAGCTTTGTACCTACAGAAATTGGAACATTCACCGGTTTACTATCCTGCATATTGAACCTCTGCAATATAGTCTCGACATACTTCCTCTGGTTTAACCAGAGCTTCCTCTTTGCCCGATATCTCTTAATTTCCATGCCCAAAATATAGTTTGCAGCACCAAGATCCTTCATGTCGAATTTGGAGAACAGTTGGGTCTTCAAATCTCGGATAATTTCTTTGCCGTTTCTAATCAACAACATATCATCCACATACAAGACCA
Source organism: Pinus albicaulis (assembly GCA_034641835.2). Lineage (NCBI taxonomy): Eukaryota > Viridiplantae > Streptophyta > Pinopsida > Pinales > Pinaceae > Pinus > Pinus albicaulis. Next base: position 1,436,646,396 of record CM076577.1, read on the forward strand.
AATAAATAACACGATCACTAATTAATTTAAAATAAACACAGTGATCCTCCTTACTTCTGGTGAAGCCAAGTCCCCGTATGTAGGTATCAAATTTTTGATACCATATCCTTGGTGACTGTTTTAACCCATACAAAGACTTCTTTAACCTGCATACTAAGTCTTTCTTCCCCTTCACCATAAAGCCTTCAGGTTGTTTCATGTATATCTCCTCTTCCAGATCCCCGTGAAGAAATGTTGTCTTCACATCCATCTGTTCTACCTCAAAATCAAATGCAAAAACAACAGATAAAAGTAATCTAATAAAAGTAACTTTGGCAACATGAGAAAAAATATCACCAAAATAAATTCCCGGCACCTGGGGATAACCTTTTGCTACCAACCGAGCTTTATATTTCTCCACCTTGCCTTCTACATTCATCTTCTTCTTAAACACCCATTTTATCCCGATGGGCTTCCTTCCAGTCGACAACTCCACGAAATCCCATGCCTCATTTTTATGCAAGGATGCCATTTCATCAACCATGGCCTCCTTCTAGAGTTTTTCATCCTCTGAATCTACTACCTCCCTAACAGTTCTGGGATCATCATCAGCTATAGTTAAAGCAAAATTTGAACAGAAAGTAGATGAACTATACCTTTCTGGTTGTCTTCTTTCCTGAGATGATCTTCTCACAGTTGGAGTTTGTGGCTCTTCCTCTTCTGAGTATTCTTCTGTTGTAGAGTCTGATTCATCCTCCTTTAGCTCAAACTTTATCTTCTCAGGTTCCTTTGGTAGGAATTCATGTTTAACAACATATTTCACCTCTCTAAACACCACATCTTGGCTGTACACAACCTTCCTTGTTTCTTGGTTCCAAATCTTGTAACCCTTTAAACCATCCTTATTCCCAATAAAGAAGCACCTTTCAGATTTATTATCCAACTTGGTCCTTTTCTCCTTTAGAACATGTACATATGCATCACATCCAAATACCCTCAGATGTGAAAGAGAGGGTTTCTTACCAGTCCATACCTCAAGTGGAGTCTTATCCTCCAATGCTAATGAAGGTGATCTATTAACCAAGTAACATGCAGTCTCCACTGCCTCTGCCCATAATTCTTGTCCTAACCCGGTACCACTGAGCATGCTTCTTGCCTTTTCCATCAAAGTTCTATTCATTCTTTCTGCAACTCCATTTTGCTGAGGTGTGTATGGAGTAATGTTTTTCCATGCTATACCACACTTCTTACAGAACTCTTCAAATTCCTTCTTACAGAACTCCCCACCATTATATGTCCTCAGCACCTTTATCTTCTTCTCTGTCTGGTTTTCCACCAGAGCCTTAAATTCTTTAAATCTGTCAAAGACATTAGATTTATTCCTCAAGAAATATATCTATGTATTCCTTGAGAAGTCATCTATGAATGAAACATAGTACACAGACTTACCCAGTGATGGAACCGACATAGGTCCAAACACATCATTGTGCACAAGCTCTAATATCTTGTTCGCCCTCTTAGCACCAGAAGGAAATATCACCCTATTCTGCTTCCCATATACACAATTTTCACATAAATTGAAATCTAGAGAGCTATTAGACATACCTTATACCATACCATTTCCATGCAGTATCTGAAGGCCCTTCTCTCCAATATGTCCAAGCGTTTGATGCCATAGCATGGTCTTTTCTCCAGAGACCGCTAGGCTTTCCGCTCCACTTTCGGGAACCACAGAACTGTTGCACCCAGCAATAATAGTGCTCCCCTGAAGCTTGTATAGAGTTCCAATCTGAACTCCCCACATTAATACGAGTGCTCCCCGAATCATCTTACATGTATCTTTCTTGAACATTGTTTTTACACCTGCATCATCCATATTGCTTACAGAAATTAGATTTCTGACCAATGCAAGAATGTGCAGAACACTAGGAAGTGTTCTAATCCTTCCACCTTGCAGCTTCAGCTTGACTTTTCCACGTCCGACGATTTTGGCCTTCCTATCATCACCTAAGAAGACATCACTGCCATCATATTTCTCATACTCGCAGAACCACTCCCTATGGGGAGTGAAGTGAAAGGATGCACTTGATTCAATCAACCATGAATCATGATCTACATGTTTATTTGAAGAAGAAGCCAAATACACATCCCCACCTTCATCTGAGGTGGTTTTTGCCTCTGTAGAAGGAGCATCATCAGATCCCTTTCCTTTCTTGGGAGCTTTAGATCTACAATCCTTTTTGTAGTGCCCTTCCTTTCCACATTTCCAGCACACCTTTACAAACTTTCCAGGAGATTTAGATCTCCCTCTAGATTTAGATCTCCCACTCGAAACCTTATTCTTGTTTATGTTCTAGGACCTGCCTCGTACAGATAAGGCATTTCTAACCCTCCATATTTCTCCGTCTCAATTCCTCCGACAGCAAGGCTGAGACAATGTCATCAAAATTCAACGTAGTTGTATTTCTACCTATTGCAATAACTAGACTGTCCCACGAGTCTGGTAGAGAACAAAAAAAACTGATGCACTTATCTTCATCTAAGATTTTAATATCAACAAATGACAGCTGACTTACCACAGTATTGAGGGCGTTCAAATGCTCTATCACCGAGTCTCCATCCTTCATCTTCAGGTTATACATATTTTTCCGCAGGAACAATTTATTCACCAGAGACTTAGATTGGTACAAAGTCCCTAGCTTGTCCCACAAGGTCTTTGTCGTAGCTTCCCCAGATACATTTTTAGTACTGAATCTGAGACACACAATCGTATTGTGCTCTTTGCCTTCCAATCCAGCTTCTTCCAGTCTTCATCTGACATTGCCGTTGGTTTAGTACCCAGATCTACTACGATCCACTGATATTTATCCACCAGCAGATCCTCCATCTTGAGCTTCCACAACTCAAAACTTTGACCATTAAATTTCTCGATCTCTATCTTCCTGCCGCTTGCCATCTTCTTTCACCACAAGAATAGATCCCACAGATCTCCCTTGAAGCCGAAACTGCTTTGATACCAAGTGTAGGTTTTAACCCTGTACAGAAATTATCTGCAAACGAATCTTAAAGACAGAAAATAAACAGTAGCAAGAGCATAAAACATAAAATAGATAAACACAAAGATATTCCCCTAGATCCCAAATCAGGACAACCAGCTTGATTTTTCATTATATTCCTTTTAGTGTTACAACATGTGTATATACATGCCGAGGCATACATAAACCCCAATCCATTAACCCTGGAGTATAACATAACCGTAGTTCCATTGACCGGACCTACAAAATACCAGGGACCAAAAACCATAGTACCCCAAAACCATTTGCAAACCCATGCACAAAACCATGGGCAGATCCACCCACCAGAAAATAAGGACCAAAAAAAATTTCCAGGGTGCTTCCTCGGACCCCGACAGGGGGGCTACCGCACCCCCCTGTGACACCCTCGACATTGCGCCTAGTGCAACGTACAGGGGGGGCTATCACCCCCCATGTGACCCTCCCACGCGTGATTAGTCGTGGAAAGAATATAACACATACCCAACAGATTATTATTATTTTCAGGCACCTTTACTTTTTCTGTGATCTCATCAAGAACTGTGTATTATTTGTTTTCTTTTTCTTGTTTCTTTTCCTACAACTGATTCTTATACAAGGCCTTTTCATTGAATATTACATTTCTGCTCCTAATGATTTTGTGATTTTCATAATCATATAAGCGATAACCAAAATCATTAACACCATATCCAATAAAGGTACATTTCTTTGATTTTCCCTCAAGCTTTGTTCTATTTTCTTTATTAATATGGACAAAGGCCTCACAACCAAAAGGCTTTAAAATAGATTAGTTTACCTTTTTACCTATCCATGCCTCCTATGGAATACCACCATCCAAGGAACTTGAAGGCCCTCTGTTTATTAGATAAACAATAGTACCTACAGCATCTGCCCAAAATTGTAAAGGCAATCCTGCATCCAATCTCATGCACCGTGCACGCTCCATGATTGTTTTGTTCGTCCTTTCTGACACCATTTTCTTGTGGTGTTCTTGGAATTGTCTTCTCTCTGCGAATTCCATGCTCTGAACAGTACCTATCAAACTCTTTGCTGCAATATTCACCTCCATTCTATGATCTGAGATGTTAGTGTCCTGTGATTTAGCAGAATGGTAGACCAAATGCACAGGGTAATATAAGACCAGTATTTGGAGTCCTAGGACCTAGCCTTCCTGGACTCAGAGATGGCTCTCTCTATTGTATGCAAAATATGTTTACTTGTTTGCTTTAGATGGTTGATTTTAGGCTAGTTGTGAAGTTTTAGGGTTTTTTTGTGTGTTCTGGTTGGGTAAGATAATCAAGTAGAACAGGTGGAGTGAGAGGTCATAAAATCATTGGGCTATGGAGTCTATGAAAGTCATGGATATCTCAACAATGAGTCAGATTGCATCACAAGGCAAATCTAGTATGGTCAATGGATCTTTAAGATTATGTGTGAAGTGAAATGGACATTAAGTTGGTGAACAAGGTAGGGCAAAGGGAAATGAAGAATCCTTTGTCATATACCCATAAACAAGAAGGTCTCAAATACTGATAAGAAAAAGATAATAATCATGAGATAGGGCAAACCATTAACTCAATGAAAATACTTAAACAAATCGATATTCAAGATGAACAATTCAGTGAAACAAAGAAAGCATGAAAACTTATCTAACTTTAGTGATTTCACCTTCAATATTTGAAAACATATCAGATGGCAAATAACTTTAATAAATGAAGAGGGAACTCCTAGACATCATCAATCAAGCTATAAAAAAAATTGAGGCAAACTTATCAAGCATGGACAAAGGGCATGATCAAAACATGGCCTCTTTGGCTAAAACTAGCAAGTAACCCATCAAAGAGAGATTCCACAAACAAAGTTTAGATAGCATCATGTAAGCATGGCTAACCATAAAAAATATTTGGAAACTATCTTCTTAAACCATTAATGAAACAAACAAGCTTAGGTGGATCTAAGGAGTAGCTAAGAATTCCTTAAACTAACCCAGTAGAGGAAAACATAAAGACAATAGTAACAGGAAGGACTAACGTGCCTAAAACAACATTTCTTAGTCTATACTTTTTTTATCTACTGCAACATAGAAGGATGTACACAATGATAAACAAGAAAACATGAAAAAATTAGAGACACATCACCATTCACCAAGCTAAGGGATCTTGCAAGCAAGCTTTCATCATCATCAATCAAAGCAAAGAATTCACAAGCTCCATAGCACCAAATTTCTCTTCAACCTCAAAGAACCATGTATTTCTCTCAAAACTAATCGAATGCCAACATTAAAAATGAATCCTCAATGCTCATTTTAACAAGCAAGGAGGAGAAAACCTAATAGAGTATCTAGAAGCCTATTGGCTAATTAGAAATGTCACTATTGTCCTTGAGACCTTGCAAGGTCCAAGGCACAAAATATCTAAAACAAAATATATTTTCGGGCATTTTTAGCAAATAAATTGACATTTGAGGTATGAAAAGCCTGCTAAAACTTACCAAGCATACATTGTTGACTTTCCCTTTTCTAAGGGCGTAGCACTATGTTTTAGGATGAATTTCCATGCCAAGGGCGTAACACTGGAGCAAGAAACCTAGGTCAACTTGCAACAGTGTTTTGAAAACCTTCTCAATGTCGGAAAAGGCTTCGTGATGGCCTGTAGGAAATCTCTTGGAGTCTAGTTTCCAGATATTCCCCCGGTTCTTTGATTTGATCTCAAAAACATGTTCAAAAAGAAAAAATTCCAAGGCTAGTAAAGGCGCAACACATGTTTAGAAAATTAGGCAGAATGGTGAAAATTAGGGTGTTTTCGACCCTTTTAGAGGACCAAAACCACTCCAATTGTCCTGAAAATTTGTGAGCATGATATTCTTGGGCTGATAATTCCAAAAATGTAAGCCTTTCCTCCTGAGGATGCTCTGAGAAAAAGCGTAGCACCAAGTGTGCTACCCCCTTGGCCTCAAAATTAGCAAAAAATCAAGACTTGTCAAAATTCCCCCAAATTTGGTGAATGAGTGCCTCATGGGTTTTAAGAGACCTGTAGAGAAGCTTCTACCAAAATTCCAAGTCTAGCTTTGCCTTTTTCCTCTTTTAGTGCTTGGATCTTGCCTTGAGCCTTTTTCAGTTTAGCCCTTGCAATTTGGTTTCTACGAGCATAATGTTTAGTCATCCTTCTTTGGAGGTCAAGATCTTGATTAGCTTTCTTCAATTTAGCCTCCAAGTGTATGTTGGCTCTCTGAAACCAAGGCTCCCGATTATGTGCTATCTCCATGGCCAAAAGCTCACTTAGAGGGAGTTTTTCTACTAGGGCTGATTCTTGTTCCCTTTGGTTTGCCAATGCCTTCTTCAACCCCATAGTTCTAGGTCTTCTCCTAGATTGTCCTTCCTCATCACTACTCTCTTCATAAGTTCCCATGAACTCTTCTAATTTCACCTATGCCTTTTGGGCTTCTTTCTGGGCCTTGAGGGCTCTAGCTTCATAGATTTCAATTCATCCTCCTAACTGCTTGTTCTCCAAGTCAAAGGCATTATTTACACTCTTGGCCCTATTCAAATGTGCTTGGAGGTCTTGAATTTGTGCATTTTTGTCCTGGAGGAGAAATTTTGTGATTCTTGCTTCATTATCCTCATCACTATCCACCTGAATGATTTCAAAGTCACTCTCAGCATCGTGATATTCTTCTTCTTCTTTTACCTTTTGCTTCCCTTTGTTTAGTGGCTGAGCTGAGGAGAATGGCATGGTCCTTTGCCTTTTGGAGGCAGCAAACACAAGCCTTGATCCTTTTTGATATGTGAGAGATAGAAACTCAAATTGGTTTACTAGAATGCTCTTACCATGACTAATCTCAAGATTGCCTTTCTTTTCATCAAGGATCTCTGCATTTATGTCTCCTGCATTGTGGTCTTGGCTACCCTCTTGAGAGTCACTTGAATTTTCCTCCATGCTAGCATTACTGTCATGATATTCATGACTATCATCAACCTCTTGACTGTCTTTTATCTCCTCCTAACTGTGTTTTATCTTATTGGTATCAGTTTTGCCTTTGGTTTCTGCATTATCCTTACTGTCTTCATCTTTGTCCTTGTCATCAACCTCTTTTTCTGTTTCTACCTTTTCATCAATGCTCATTTCATTTCCACTGTCAACCTTCTCATTTTCTTCATCACCCTCTTCCATATTGTCATTATTTTGCTCACTGTCATGTTCACTACCCTCTTCTTCAAATTCTGCCTCTGTCTCTTCTTCAAATTCTTCTTCTTTCTCTTCATAATTTGCTTCTGTCTCTTTATCTTCTGTTTCTTCTTCCTCATCTGCCTCTGCATTATCTGCCTCTGTCTCTTCATAAGTTTCCTCTACCTCTTCATAGTCTGCTTCTTCCTCTTGATTGTCATTTTCCTCTTTTTCATTGTTCTCTTCTTCACCGTCCTTTGTTTCTTACTCATCATCATTGCTTTCTTCAATTTTATTTTCCTCTCCCTTATCATTTTTTTCTTCCTCTTGACTGTCATTTTCATTTTTACTTATGATGCCTTTGTCACTTTTCTTTTTACTAAATACAATCCAGAGAGGACGTACAGTACACCCAACCAGTGATCAGAACTTTTGACATACAGTTACCCAACTAGTGATTAGAACTTTTGTTTCTTCTCTCAATCTCTATTCCGTGCCTCCAAACATTTACCCTACAATCTCATGCTTGAAAATATTTTGATGTAGTAAAGTTCCACATATCGTCTCTTTCGCCTTCACCAGCTGACATCAAATAACCCGACTATTATTCCATTCCCATTTCTTTACATTTTAATTTTTATTTTCCTTTTCCAAAGGTTTGGGACACCTTATTCTTTTTTATTTTTTTCATTTTTTTAATTCTTTATATTTTAACCAAATATAATTAAAATTCAATTAAAAAAACATTCTTTTTGACATCTTAGATGACCATGAGCCTGACTATGATCTTTAGCCTTTACTCATAGCTCTCAATTTTGTCATGCATAGAGATCCCATTGAAGGCAATCCTTATAGTCAAAAGAACTTAATCTTTGATAGAAATAAAAACGATCTCTTTCTAAATGAATTAAAAAATAATTTGTTTCCTTTATCTAGTATAGACAACATAGATGACCTCTATCATAATTTTACTACAACCCTCTCATATTCTATTAACAAGTTCTCAATTGAAGTCTCAAGTAATAAAAGAAATAGCAAAACCAACCCATGGTATGACAAAGATTGTAAAAGTGTGAGGAGAGAAATTAAGGAAGTTGTTGATGAATCTCTCAAAATTGACAAGATAAAAATCTACAAAGCCCTAACTAAAAGGAAAAAACGACAGTATATTCGTAAAATACAATAGAATCTCTTACACCTCTCTAAGGTGGCTCCTAAGAAATTTTGGAGGTAGATTCTAACTAGGAAAACTAAAGATAATAATAAAATTTCTTTACAAGACTGGAATTCCTATCTTAAAAAGCTTTATGAATCTCCAAATGTCGGGGATAACTTTGAAACCCAACTCACAACGAAAGAATTTTTCTCATTAGAAGACATTGATTTTGGGGTTAAATGCCTGGAAAATGGGAAAGCTAAAGACATTGAAGGTTACCAGTCATAAATCTTAAAAATTGGAGGTTTTGTCCTCATCCCCCACATCCACAAGCTTTTCAACAAAGCGATCAAGTAAGGGTTCCCTAAACCTTGGACTCGGAGCCTCATTATCCCTATTTTTAAAAGTGGGGATACAAATAACCCCTCTAATTATCGGACAATTATGATGAGCCCTCTCTTGGCCAAGTTATATGGTATTATTTTGGAAAGGAAATTGAGCATTTGGCTTGAAAGTGAAGGTAAGTGGGCTAAAGGCCAAGTGGGTTTTAGAAGGCAGGATTCAACAACGGACCACCTCGTTACACTTAGGATCATTGTGGAGGAATTCCGCAATGATAAATCCAATCTCCTCTGTTGCTTTGTGGACTTTAGAAAGGATTTCGATATGGTTCCTAGAAACAACCTATGGAATAGATTAGAAGAGCTAAATGTTCCTTTCGAGCTAAGAGCAGCCACTATAATGTTATACGAGAATGTAATTGCCAAGTTAAAGAGCAATGAGGGGTGGTCGAAATATATTAAGTGTAATATCGGAGTTAAATAAGGTTGCCCCCTCTCCCCTACCCTATTTGGCATTTACATCGACAAGCTAGAAGGTTGTTTAGAGGAAGTAGGATGTGCTGGCATGATCTTAGTTGGGATAGTCATCATCCTTCTTCTCTATGCTAACGATATTGTTCTTCTCACAAGGTTCCCATCTAATCTTGATAAGCAACTTAGACTTCTTAAGGATTTCTACTCTACCATGGGTATGTCTGTTAACACTGACAAAACAAAAGTTATGATTATCAAATCCAAGAAGGACACTTACGCTAATTTTATGTATGACAATAGTAACTTGGAGGAAGTGTCTTCTTACAAGTACCTAGGAATTGATATTCATCACAAGCTCAACTGGAACTATGGCATTCAGAAAAGGATTAATGGGGGGTGGAAAGCTTATTTTGGTCTTCAAACTAATTGTAAAATGGAAAACCTCGTAATGTGGGATATAAATAAGTTCCTCTTTGAAACTTTAGTCACTCTTGTTATCTTATATGGATGTGAGGTTTTGTGTTGCAACATCTCTAGAGAATCCTGGAGAAATATTGAGCAAATCCAGAAGCGTTTGTTAAGTCCCTATATTAATAGTGTAGTCCCTTATTATGTTAGTGTAGCCCCCCCTTATTGTTATTGTTGTACCCCTGTAACCCCATATTGTTATTATTGTGCCCTTACATTATTATTGTTAGGTCGGATAGGATTACATTGTGGCCCCACTAGGATTATATTGTAGAGCTATAAAAAGGGTCTCTTTCACCTCTAATCACCTCACATTAATATGTCAACCCGAGAGCGTTTTGTCATTACAAAGAGTGACTCATTCCGAGGCTCATTTGTCAGAGTAATGCTAGTAGTACAGTGCTTAAGAAATACAAGAGTAAACGGATGCTTAACTGAAATCAAATTACTTTAAAGAAATAAATCACACACTCACAAAACTCAATAACTTATCAGTCAAGGGTTCGGCAATGATAACCCATCCCTTCAGAAACTGATGGAAAAGGAACTAGAGCATAGATCACGAGCCTGGGAGCTAGACAGTGACTGCCAATACTCACTACAGCCTTAGATCATCTCTCACACCAAAACATCAAATGCAGATAAATAGAACAACAAAGTAAATAAAGAATTAACAGCAATTCGGGAATGGAACAACAACTCTAAAATGGAACAGCAATTGAATAACTAAGTCCCGCGGGTTATAACCAAACTCAATCTATACACTCTTTGCAATCAAAGAACATTCTGTCACTCTAAAGGCAATTCACACAAATCGCACTAAAGGAACAGCAACAACGATTAACAAATTATAGAACAATATTGCACACAACACGAACGTTAATATGACAGCTCTGTAATATAACAGTAAGAACATGTAATGAACTCTTGAAAGGATAAATAACTTGATGCGGAGTTAACACACGATTCTATCTGTAGCAACCTCAATGATTCAAACTTGAACAGAGCATATAATATGAACTTGTAAAGCATATCAAATTATCAAATAACAATAATAAACAAACCACACAGAAGTACAGTCGTAATGGTACAGAAGCAAGTGTCCTTCGGGGCCGGGCCCTTTGCCTCCAAGGATACACCGCTTTAAGTTAATGCAGACGCGAAGATGGAATAATCACCAAGCTTTCATTAATGCATTGATCAAAAATACATCGAACCAGTCTTCAACGAAACTTAATAACCAAATCTGATGTCTTACAGAAGATTACATAAAACGTATCCTATCTCGCTATTATCTATATATTAAACTAACAGTGCTGTCTCTTTTTATAAAGACGACGGCGGAGATGTCCAAGCAACTAGATAAATAAAGCAGCGATCCCTCAAGATCTTCGATCCTGAGGGATTCGCCAAACTGTTAACTCTTCATCCTGTCTTTTCTTGTGCGCTGAGCTGGTGTCCTCTCCTTCTTTTCCGAGCCGATTTGCCTTGATCTGTTTCTCTTTGTTTGCATTCGGTTCTCGTCCAGAGAGACAGCAGTTATCTCCACTTTGTCCTTTCCTTTGGAGTGGCAACTCTTCGTTTTCTCCTTTTCCTGTATAGAAAATAACCATTATTAGTGGCTAAGTTATGCACATCAATTCTCACATGTTTTGTTATAGTTCCTTATTACTTTCCAATTTCATGATACAAAAGGTTCACAAATTCTATTGAAAAGCCATTGAAATAATCATCAAAATCATACCTTTTTAGTACTCCACAATATCAGGCCCCATGGACTCCTATATATAGAAGGAGGTTTTGTTCATTTGTATCATCCAAGAATTGTTCATTTATGTAATGTATTGGAGGTTTCCCCCTCAAAGTGGCTTATTTATAAGGCGTTGATATCTCTTTTCTTCTATTTTTGGAGTTGGTTACACAACATTTGGTATTAGAGCTTTGGATTCTAGGGTTTCGCTGCTCCAAACAGGTCATCGTGGTATTTTCGCTATAACTTTGATTCTACGAAGCTTCAGAAGCTGAAATTTTTATGGTGCGAAGCCTAAATCCTGAGGAAGTGTGTCTAAAAATGTCAGAGCTTGGTTCGCAATATTTTCGGAGATATGATCTGTGGAAGTTAGGACTTTTTTCAGGCTTCTAAATAGGTCATCGTGGAATTTGCGCTATAAATTTTTTTCTACGAAGGTTCAGAATCTAAAATTCATATGGTGCGAAGCTGCAATCTTGAGGAAAATTTTCAAAAACTTTCAGAGCTTGGTTCGCAATATTTTTGGAGATATGATCTATGGAAGGTAGTGCTTTTTCAGGCTCCTGAATTTCATCTCAAAGAGGTGATCGTGGGAAAATTTCAATAACTCTCTCTTTGGGAATCGGATTGGAGTGCCATAAAAAGTAGTCATAATTGCACAGACTGTAGTTTCTTGGCTATCAATTTCAGAGATAAAGGATGAAACAGGAACACATGGCAAGTCATACAAGTTCACTCTACTGAACCAATCCATAATTAGGTCATTGTGGGAGATTGGACACAACTTTGTCTTGGAGAATATAAATCAGGTCAGACCTATGGCATTAGAAAGATAATTCAAAGGGCTACGTCAGTACCAAAATTCAGATATTTAAGTGCTGAAATCACAGAGATAATCAAATTTGAATATCGAGCTCTTCAAAAGCAAGTAAAAGGTGTTTATTTGTTTTTTCGAATTGCATAAATCTTTTTTGAAAAATCAATTTGAAGTGATTCCAAGGGCCTATTGAGCATATATTTTAGTATTGGGTTCTGAGATGCCTCCTAAAAAGAATTCAACACCCATTATTCCCTCAGAAATCTATACTATGACGCATGAAGAGGAAGAATTGTAGTATGAGATATCAAAATTACGGTACCAAGTGCAACAAATTTCGATCTTACGAAGAGCAACCGAAGATGACCTAGATGGTTTAAAAGCAGAAATGGAGGCTAAGTTGGATGGTTTGAAGGATAAAATAATAGCTAATATGGATGATAAATTAGTGGAAGATGACATCGAGCATCAACAACAAGTTCTCCAACTCTCAAAGGATAACCTAACTTTGGTGCAGAATCTAATGAAACAACAAGAATATCAACATCACATCGAAAGAAGTTCTGAAGCAGTCACAGAAAAAATAACTCGACAAGTACGATCAATTTTAGAGTATCTCAGCAAGTGGAATAACTTTCTTGTAGAAGATTCCACATGGGAGGATGAGAATTTTATACAGAAGCATCAAGAAATAATCAAGCGTTGAGGACAACACTTGTTTGAAGGAGAGGGGCATGTTAAGTCCCTATATTAATAGTGTAGTCCCTTATTGTTGTTATTGTAACCCCCTTATTGTTATTATTGTACCCCTGTAACCCCCATATTGTTATTATTGTGCCCTTAAATTATTATTGTTAGGTCGGCTAGGATTACATTGTGGCCCCACTAGGATTATATTGTGGCCCAATGGACTCCTATATATAGAAGGAGGTTTTGTTCATTTGTATCATCCAAGAATTTTTCATTTATGTAATGTATTGGAGGTTTCCCCCTCGAAGTGGCTTATTTCTAAGGCGTTGATATCTCTTTTCTTCTATTTTTGGAGTTGGTTACACAGCAGCGTTTTATAACGTATAACCTTAAAATTAAAAGCAATACACCCTATCCTATTCTCCTTATAGAAGTGGGTCTTTCCCCTATCAAGAACCTAGCTATGACTAGGCTTCTGTTGTACAAGCACAAGCTCAATAGCATTGGAGACCATAGACTTCCTAAGCTAGCTTTAAATTCCATCCAAAACCACCTAAGGCTTAAATGAGGTTGGTATAAAGACACCAGGGCCTGGTTAAACCATTGGGAGATCGACGAGAATGTTGCATTGCAAAACATTAATAACATTAAAAAAATTGTTACTACTAAGTTCAAAGAAAAAATTTGGCGTGAGAAAGATCTAACAGCTAAAGGAAAATTAAGATATTATAAGGAGGTCATCAACCCCACCCTAGAATATCAAAATTATCTCTTTGTTTTAACTAGCTCAAAGAAGAAAATTAATATAGCCAAAATTAGAATGAACTCTCATGAGCTCCATAGTGAAACAGGTAAATGGACACTTCCTAAAACACCATGGATGGAAAGGATCTGCCATCTCTGTGAGAATATGAACATCGAGGATGAAAATCACTTCCTCTTAGAGTGCCCCACATACAACCACATTAGAGCTCAATTTCATAATCTTTGTTGCAATACTAACCTTCCTAGCCTTTTAAGATGTCAAAATCTTAGTGAATTCCAGAGGCTTCTCTCCAAGCTTTTTGAGCATAGAAATAAAATCTTAAATCAAACTAAATAAATCTTTTCTTTAGGTCCGATAGACCAAACATTGGTCTCGGTGAATGTTAACCATCATCATCATCAATATAATGAAAAGAGAGAAAATCAAAATACAAATTAAATTAAAAAAAAATAACTTTATAAATGCCAATTAGATTTAAATTTAAGAGAAATGAAAATAATAAAAGTTCAAGATGAAATCAAAATGTTCATAAATTATATATGAGGAAAGAATTCTAAATTTGGTAAGAATATATTTTTTTTTAACTAAAATGGGTATGGATTTTTATTAATAGGGAACTCCAATTGGCCGCAGCCTTACAACCTTCAGTACAAGACTTCTACATTTTCCTATTACATGATGTTGTCTTTTTCAAGGAATACAAATTTTTATTGGATCTCTGTCATTTATGTTGAGGTCTCCTTGGGCCAAGAGACAACCTTTGTTGGCATATTTGTCTGCTTCTTTGTTTGATTCTATATGGATATGATAGCATTTGAAGGAGGTGAAATCTTGTAGGATATATCTCAGCCTTTGCAGATTATTTTTTAAGCCAGCGTCATTAAAATGACCTTTCAAATGTATCATTTTGATTAGGATTTCAGACTCGCCAAATGCTTGCAGCTCCCGATGTCTTCTTTCTTTGGCTATATGGAAGACTTTTATCAAACTCAGAATTTCTGCTTGATTTTTGGTTCGCTGTCCTAGTTCCTAGCTGAAGGTTTCTTTTATGCTCCCATCGGAAGAGTATATAAGTCCTCCAACTCCTGCAATCTCGAGGTTTCCCTTGGAGGCACCATCGAAGAAAGCTGTAGTTATTACTTGCTTCCTCCACCAACTCTAGAATGTTTCGTCCTTATCTCATAGCCTCCACTCAGGATTGAGATGGGGTTTCTCAATGCTGTTTATCCGTTGGGGAAGCACAAAGGTACTGAGCCAACTCTTTTCCTCCTGCTGGAATGAAGAATCGAATTTGAGGTTTTAAGAGTTCAAAGTTTCTAGGAGAAGGCCTTTTGCTTTTGCTGCTACCATATTGGGGTTCCAGGCTACATTGTTGAATATCTGTTCATTTCTAGCAAGCCATAACTTCCAGCACACAAATTTGGGGATGGTGATCCAGACTCTGGCCCATAAGGATTTGATTGAGAGAAAAGGGTATCAGTCCTTCCATGTAGAGAATAGGTCTACTACTAAAATTTTAGTGGGGGCAGCAACCTTGAGACCATGGAGTATGAGAATCTAGACTTTATTTGCAAATAGAAAATCTACAAATAAATGATCCATGGTTTCCATGGCTTCTTTGCATAATGAGTATCTATGCGGACCAACGATATTTCTTTTCATTAATTTTTCTTTAGTTAGGATCTTTTTGTGCATTAATGTCCAGAAGAAGAAGTTTACTTTGGGTAGCACCGTTGAATCCCATAACTCCATCCAAAATCTTGCAAGGAGGTATCTATCTCTCTGTGGTTGTAACATTTCATAGCCTTCGGCTGAGGAGTATATTCCTGAAGGTCCCCAGCCCCATTTATCATCTTTTGACTTGTGCACTGGAGCTGCATTGTGTAGCTCCTCTTTAAGCATTGTTGTTTGTTGAAGGAGATGATCAGGTACATTACTGAAGTTCCAATCTATCCAGAAACCAATGTCGTCCCATTTGGAAATGTCATAAATTCTCTTTTCTCCTCTGTTTTATAGAAACTCGTAGATTTCATGCAGGCTGGAGTTTGAAGCTAAAGGCAGATGCCCCATTATCTGATCTGTCCACAGTTTTACATGCTTGTCGTTTCCTGGGATGCAGTACAGATTTTGCATGAAAAATCGAATTCCTTGATGCAGAGTTGCCATAACAACGTGCTCCTCCAGCTATTGGCGTTCTGCAGATTTCTGATTTTTGCATTCGGTATATATTTATGCCTCAGCGATTTGTTAACTGGGTGGTTGGGATTTCTGTGAAGCTCCCACAATATCCTACAACCCAGTGCTGTGTTGGCGAGATCTAGATCTCGAATTTGAAGACCGCCTTCTCTCATAGTTCACTTTGTTGTCTCCCGTTTAACCAGGTGAAATTTACACTAGTTCCCTTTGCCTCCATGCCACAAAAATCTCTCATGATTTTGTTGATTTTTCCTGAAATCGACTTTGGTGCCATGAGGTAGGACGGTTGGTAGATTAGCATAGATGAAAGAACAGATTTTATCAGGATTAATTTTCCTCCATGGGTTAGCCATTGACCTCCCCATGTAGCAATTTTGCCTTTGATTTTTGTTAATACTCCTTCCCATAGATTGACACTATTTGTGCCTAGTGTTAATGGCAGCCCAAGATAATTTATTTTGTCCCATTTTAAATATCCATTGAACCCCAGATTGTGAGCTATTTTTTGAGTTTCATCCTCTTCTGCATTCCAACTATAGACAACACTTTTCCTTTCACTAATCAGTGCTTCAGATGCTTTGCAGTAGGCTTGAAGAGTGTCTTTAAATGTAGAGGCTATTCTATTAGAAGATCCTCCCAACATGAGGGAATCATCCGCGAACAGGGCATGATTTATTGGTTTAAGATCCTTCATTATTCTCAAACCTGGGGCAGCTCCTACAATATTTTTCTGCTCCAACTTTCTGCTAAGTGTATCCGCCATTAAAATGTATAGAAATGGAGAGAAGGGGCATCCTTGCCTTAGCACCCTCGAGGCTTTGAAGAAATAAGCTGGCCTCCCATTTACCAAAGGGGCTACCCAAGGGCTGTTGGTACAGGATTGAATAAAATTTACAAACTCTTGCTCAAATCCGAAGGAGAGGAGGAATTGATATAGGAAGGACAACTTTACTCTATCTGTTAGGGCCTAAATCTACTTCAGGTTGAGAAAGGTAGAATCTAGGGTGACATCAAACCACGCTTAACCTGGTAGCTAGCCCTACCAAGTCGGGAGAGGGCTCTCTCCTTATCAATCTTAGCAAAAAACGATCAATGAGGCTTGATATGACTTGATGTGAAGACTGATTTTAGGCTAGGTATGTGTGAAAAAGATTTTGATTGAATTTAATGATGTTTTTTTGGCTCAAATGGAAAGGCAGATTTGGGTCTGGGGAATGAGGCTCAGTTTTGCAGAGATCTCTATGGGGCAAGGTAGGCAATTGGTTTAGTACTTAAAATTGAGTGAGATGGAGAGCTTTTAGACTGATGAGGAGTTGTAGAGGGCATGAAAGTCTTAGGGATCCTCTTCAAATAGTTGAAAACATGAATAAATAAATAAACCCTAGGTAGAGCACTTCAATTTCAATGGATTCTACCTTAATCTTTGTTTGATTTAGTTAAGATGAAGCAAAGAGAGATAATGGCATACATAAATCACCTGTAAAACTTGAAATTATAGAAGGAAACACAATAACAAATTAAGATGACACAATAATCCCATAAAGTGCTTCAAACCCTGGTCTATTCCTTTGCCAAACTGCAGAGATGAATGTACAATAATGCTCAAAGTATTCCCAAAAGTCCAACCATGCTAATGATTGAGAAAACATAAGATATACGCAAACAACAACTAATCTTAGCCTCTAGGGGTCGAGCTCATGAGTTTAGGAGCTGTTCCAACAAATTCTAAACTAAGAATTAAAAATTAGGCAGTGGAACAGCTTCCCTCTAAAAACTAGGGAACTGATTCATTCAGTTACAAACTACTTTTCCATGGATAAATCTACCTCTATGAATGAAAATTTAGCATAATTATATCAAGATCCATCAAATTACATTCAATTACATCATGAGTTTGACATTAAGAAGGAGAAAAGTCAAATTTTCAAGAAACTAGGCGAAAAACAGAGTTTTTGACCAAAAATGAGCAAAATTCCTCCAATGCGCCATGCTGATTTCCCTATGCGTAGCGCCTTTTTGCAGCTCATTTTTTAGGCCTTCCCGATGTCTAAATTTGCTCCAAGTGGGCTTGTTGGAAAGGTCTACCTGTCTACTTTCCATCAAAAGAGAATTTTTTGAATTTGGCCTCCATTTTCCCCTCCAAAATTGAGTTCTCCCAACACCGCTTCCTGTGTGTCCAAAAAGGGGCAGAAAGGTCATTTTTGGGGTGTTTTTGACCTTTTTGGGGGCTCAAAACCTGTCAAAATTTCTTGGCCATTGGTAGGTATGCATATTTTTCCATGAAAAATTCAAAAATTTTGAGTTTTCATCAAATTAATTCCCCCATCAAAAGCGAGCGCCAGGTGGCGCAGTGCATTGGGCTGAAAACTTTGTTTTTTAAGGCAAAATTTCCAAAATTCATCTCAATGTGTAGCGCCTTTTTGCAGGAGACTTTTGGAGGCCTTCCTAGTGTCAAAATTGGGCATGGGATAGCTTGTTGGAAATATTATTGTGTCTACTTTCCAACCCAACTTGAATTTTTCAATTTGTAGTTCATTTGCCTTGTCAAAAGTCAAATCTCCGAAGACTGGTCAAAATGTGCAAAATGAGGCTGCCTCAAGGCAGAGTGCTGTTGCAGTAAACTTTTGAAGGTCTTCCTCAACTCCAAATTGAGCTCATGATAGCTCATTTCAAATATCTTTGTGTATAGTTATCATTTGACTCATCAGTCAAGTCATTTGTCCAACCAAGCTAGGAGAAATCTTGATTTTACCAAGGTCACTTCAGAGGTGCATCAATTCTCCTAAGGCAGTTGTACTTTTGACATTTCTCTAAAACCATGAAACATGTGTAAAAAGTGAAGGATGTTTTTCTTTCTTGGCCTATTTTGGACAAACCCCTCTCTCATTTTTCCCAAATTCATCTTTTCTTGCTCATAAACATCATTGAAGTAAAACCTATCCCAATGTGTGGAATCGGAGATTTGTCGAAATGAAGTGGATAAGGGGCTTCTAAATTCTTTAGAAAATTTTTGGAAGTAGGGAGGGATGTTAGGAAGCAGGGGAAAGTGGAATGTCAGAGATTGAGTGAGGGGAAGAGGTCAAAAAGGGAAAAACACAGGCCTAGCCTAGAAAATTGTCAAGTTGTAGCAAGAAACTAGGGTTTGTGCGAAAATGAGGAATTTGAGGGATATCAGTGATGGGAAGTATTTAATAAGGTACATTAAGGATAGGTGAAGGTGTAACATCAGGATACAAGTTTTGCTGATGATTTGACCATCCAAGAGAAATTACCTTCAAAACCCTAGGAGAGGGAAATGAACCTTACCTAGGCACAACTGAAGCATGAACAAGGTGTAAAATGACCCTTTGGAATCTGGCATGATGATGAAAACCCTCTAAATGATGGTACACTCAGCTGAATGGTGACATGGACCGACATTTGGACAACTTTGACAGGAGTAAAAGCAAACCCTAGACCTAATACCTAGTGACCAAATTTTTCTTGAAGACTCACTGAAATGACAAAATTTGACCTTGACACCTTAAAATCACTTTGTAAGAGCATGTTTGATCATTGGAGGAAGGCTGCAAAGACTGACACTAACATTGGCTCCAATGGGGATGGTAGCTCCTTGGAGGTGCCAAGAACTACAGATCTTTGGAAAGCAGACAGTGCCTTCATCCAATGGGCAATGGAGTCAAAAACTCAAGCTGAAATGCATGACTAAAAACTGATGACTTGACGACACAAATTGACTCTCACTCAACTAAGAACTGACTCGATACTTAAACACAATCAACAAACTGGAAATATGCTCAATATGAAGCTTATTCAATACAACCTACTCTAACAATTTCATTCATCACCTGATCAAGTGAAATGAAACAACCAATGAAACCATGTAAGTATTACAGCTGCTGTTTGAATTCTCCGCAAGTGCTTGCTTATGAACAACAAGAGAGAACTACTGAAAGGCAATTCCCATGAAAACTTGTGAAAAAATCTGTTGAATACTACGAATTCTCTATCCGCCTCCAAAAAAACTGCATAAGGATCTTGAAGTTCATGCACACTGGGACTTAGCTCATCCAATGTATTACTTCTCTTCTTCTCATACCATGAATGCAAAATTTGTTTTGAGCTTTGTGACGAGACTCCTGCTAAAAATGACAAAGAAACTAGCTGCCGGATCAAGTTTATATCAGCACACGTTTCAAGATCACATGTAGTCAATGGAGAAGGACTTTGACTGCAGACATCATCCAACACATCAGCTATTGGATCGTGAAAAACTTCAAAAGACTGCTGCAACCCATTTTCTATTAGTTCCGATGAGATTACATGATTTCCTATAGGTACGGAATCATCTTGTATCATTTGATCATATGTGCCAGCTTCCATGTCTTCATCTGCAACTTGACAATCAATGGCATTCGGGGGCTACAAATCTGAATATGAGAAGTCTTGAACAAGGTTTTTATTGCTCTCAAGATGGTCCAAATCAAGACTTGTCGACAATTGATTTCAGATTGCATGAATGTTGTCTCTGATGAACTGAAATGAGGAAAAACAAAAAGGCAAAGATCCTTCACTTAAATCAAAATTTTATGCACTTTCCTCATCATTTCCATAGCTGATATGTGATGGCTGAACATTGTATTCGAGCTGCTGAAAGTGAACTTCTTCCTCCTAGAAACTAGCTGTTGATTTGTCTGCAAGATTAGCTTCTATTTGGAGAACATAATCATCATCATACTGATCAAACTGAGGGAAATCATCAATATAAAACACATCATCAAGCATACATGTTATATCAACAGCTCTCTCTGCTCTGAGATGATCTATAAAACAATAATTATCAGATCTATGACAACTGGGATAAGAAAGAAGATGTTTTGGATCAGCAACTTGTTCTTCTTCAATCAGCGAGCCATGGGCTTGAACATTATACTCATTCCTTGTGATGATCCTCTGCATCATCTCTTCCACTGCACTTACCAAAATGTCAAGCTTTACCTCTAGAGATGTCGATTCCTCTGGATCTATGTTTTTTATCTCTTCTTCCTTCAACTTTGCCCTTCGGATCAGCAAATGAGCCTCTACATCTACTGCACTGTTCTGCATCTCTTCAAGTGTTGCAAGATTCCTTTCTCTCAGCTGAAACTCCATTTCTGAATCAAAGGCACCTAGGTAGTGCAAGAGAGCAGATCCAAGAGGAGGTCTTATATTAACTAGCATAGAATAATAAAATTGGTTAAATCTGGCAGAAAATTGTTGTACTATCTCCCCTGGCAATCTTTTCAGCTGGTTATACTCTTCTATAATCAAGAAAGGGTTATGTCTGATCACCCACCTATCGAGGAAAACTTTGACGAACTACTGGAAATTTGAGATGCTCGCATCAGGCAGGGTTTTGAACCAACTCTTGACTTTGCCTTGCAAAGAAAGAGCAAAAAGCCTAATACTAACATCCTCTTCATCAACTTCAAAAAGGTCAAGAAAAGACTCAAAATTTAGAACATGTCTCTCAGCAGTGATGTTGTCACGTTCACCATCAAATCTTGGTAGATATAGGTCATGATTTTTAGGGAATGCATGGGATATAGGAGGTAAAATCAAAGGCTTGTATCGATCTAGAATTTTACAAGGTATAGGGGTATGTAAAAATGCTGCAGAATCAGTCTTGGTCTCTTGAGGTTCATCAGTTTGAAGATGGTCATCACAAGATTCGGAAGAAAGGTCTTGATCAAGCTCAAAAGCATGCAAATCTTTGGTATTCACAATCTTCAAAGGGAAGGAATCAAATGCAGGCCAAGGATCTTTTCTCAAATACAATATACTTTGCAAAGCCTTCTTGACATTCTCGGGGAAAGAGAAGAAATAATTTATGACAAAGAACAAAATGTCTTGGATGAAATTCCAACTTGAATTCCTGATCTTTCCATATTGTCCTTTCATGTTTATGCTGGTCAGGTTCATCCTCCAGTGGAGTCCTTGGATCTGATCTTGAAACTGATTTAGAGTCTCCAGGTGAATGATTTCAGCCTTGCGGTGTCTGATCGTTGTCCACCATCAACAATCAGATCTGAACTTGATTACATTTTACTGAGGAAACTAGATGTTCAGTTCATAAACTAAACCGGAGATTAACTGAAGCAGCGATCATCTACTATGCACTTGCAGAGCAAGAGAAGTTCGAAGGCTACCTGGCTAACTTCAGGCTCTGTCTATATTTTATAAAGCAAACAACAAATTTTTTTCTCCCCAGTGGAGTCGCCACTATGTTAGGGCCTAAATCTACCTCATGCTGAGAAAGGCAGAATCTAGGGTAACATCAAACCACGCTTAACCTGGTAGCTAGCCCTACCAGGTCGGGAGAGGGCTCTCTCCTTGTCAATCTTAGCAAAAAATGATTAATGAGGCTTGAGATGACTTGATGTGAAGACTGATTTTAGGCTAGGTATGTGTGCAAAAGAGTTTGATTGAATTTAATGATGTTTTGTTGGCTCAAATGGAAAGGCAGATTTGGGTCTGGGGAATGAGGCTCAGTTTTGCAGAGATCTCTATGGGGCAAGGTAGGAAATTGTTTTAGTACTTCAATTTGAGTGAGATGGAGAGCTTTTAGACTGATGAGGAGTTGGAGAGGGCATGAAATTCTTAAGGATCCTCTTCAAACAGCTGAAAACATAAATAAATAAACAAACCCTAGGTAGAGCACTTCAATTTCAATGGATTCTACCTTAATCTTTGTTTGATTTAGTTAAGATGAAGCAAAGAGAGATAATGGCATACATAAATCACATGTAAAACTTGCAATTACAGAAGGAAACACAATACCAAATCAATATGCCACAAGAATCCCATAAAGTGCTGCAAACCCTGGTCTATTCCTTTGCCAAACTGCAGAGATGAATGTACAAGAATGCTCAAAGCATTCCAAAAAGTCCAACCATGCTAATGACTGAGAAAACATAAGATATAGGCAAACAAAAACTCATCCTAGCCTCTAGGGGTCAAGCTCATGATTTTAGGAGCTGTTCTAACAAATTCTAAACTGAGAACTAAAAAGTAGGCAGTGGAACAGCTTGCCTCTAAAAACTAGGGAACTGATTCATTCAGTTACAAACTACTTTTCCATGGATAAATCTACCTCTATGAATGAAAATTTAGCATAATTACATCAATATCCATAAAATTACATTAAATTACATCATGAGTTTGACATTAAGGAGGAGAAAATTCAAACTATCAAGAAACTAGGCGAAAAACATAGTTTTTGACCAAAAATGAGCAAAATTCCTCCAATGTGCCGCGCTGATTTCCCTATGTGTAGCACCTTTTTGCAGCTGATTTTGGAGGCCTTCCTAGTGTCAAAATTCGCTCCAAGTGGACTTGTTGGAAATATCTACCTGTCTACTTTCCAGCACAAGTGGAATTTTTGAATTTGGCCTCCATTTTCCCCTCCAAAATTGAGTTCTCCCAACACTGCTTCCTGTGTGTCTAAAAAGGTCATTTTTGGGGTGTTTTTGACCTTTTTGGTGGCTCAAAACCTGTCAAAATTTCTTGGCCATCGATAGGCATGAATATTTTTCCATGAAAAATCCAAAAATTTTGAGTTTTCATCAAAACGAGTCCCCCATCAAAAGCGAGCGCCAGGTGGCGCGGTGCATTGGGCTGAAAACTCTGTTTTATAAGGCAAAATTTCCAAAATTCATCTCAATGCGTAACGCCTTTTTGCAGGAGACTTTTGGAGGCCTTCATGGTGTCCAAATTGGGCACAGGATAGCTCGTTGGAAATATTATTGAGTCTACTTTCCAACCCAATTTGAATTTTTCAATTTTGAGTTCATTTTCCTTGTCAAAAGTCACATCTCCCAAGACTGGTCAAAATGTGCAAAATGAGGCTGCCTCAAGGCAGAGTGCTGTTGCAGTCAACTTTGGAAGGTCTTCCTCAACTCCAAAATGAGCTCATGATAGCTCATTGGAACGATATTTGTGTCTCATTATCATTTGACTCATCAAGCAAGTCATTTTTCCAACCAAGCTAGGAGAAAGCTTGATTTTCCCAAGGTCACTTCAGAGGTGCATCAATTCTCCTGAGGCAACTGTATTTTTGAAATTTCTCTAAAACCATGACACCTGTGTAAAACGTGAAGGAGGTTTTTCTTCCTTGGCCTATTTTGGACAAAACACTCTCTCATTGTTCCTAAATTCATATTTTCTTGCTCAGAAACATCATTGAAGTAAAACCTATCCCGATGTGTGGAACCAAGGATTTGTTGAAATGAAGCAAAATGAAGGGGATAAGGGGCTTCTAAATTCTTGAGAAAATTTCGGGAAGTAGGGAGGGATGTTAGGAAGCAGGGGAAAGTGGAATTTCAAAGATTGAGTGAGGGGAAGAGGTCAAAAAGGGAAAAACACAGGCCTAGCCTAGAAAATTGTCATGTTGTAGCAAGAAACTAGGGTTTGTGCGAAAATGAGGAATTTGAGGGATATCAGTGATGGGAAGTGTTTAATAAGGTACATTAAGGATAGGGGAAGGTGTATGAACATCAGGATACAATTTTTGCTGATGATTTGACCATCCAAGAGAAATTACCTTCAAAACCCTAGGAGAGGGAAATGAACCTTACCTAGGCACAATTGAAGCATGAACAAGGTGTAAAATGACCCATTGGAATCTGGCATGATGATGACAACCCTCTGAATGATGGTACACTCAGTTGAATGGTGACATGGACTGACATTTGGACAACTTTGATAGGAGTAAAAGTAAACCCTAGACCTAATACCTAGTGACCAAATTTTGCTTGAAGACTCACTGAAATGACAAAATTTGACCTTGACACCTTAAAATCACTTTGTAAGAGCATGTTTGATCACTGGAGGAAGGCTGCAAAGACTGACACTAACACTGTCTAAGGCATTGGCCATGTCTAACTTAATCAGCATGCCTTTTTCTTTTCTGAGGTTACTGGAGTGCATGGCTTCTTGGACTTGAATTACATTGTCCAGAATGTGTCTCCCTTTGACGAAGCCTCCTTGCGAATATGAGATGATTTTTCCCAGAAATGGCTTTATTCTATTTTCCAGGAGTTTTGAAATTATCTTGTAGGAGGTGTTACATAATTAGATTGGCCTGAACCTGTCAAAGGAGACGGGATTTGTTTCTTTCAGAATTAATGCAAGGAAAGTTGAGTTGGTGCTGCCACCCAATTTTTCTTTCTGTAGGAATCCTTTTATCATTTTGCTAAGATCTGATTTGATTATATCCCAACATATCCTGTAAAAATGAATGGTAAACCCATCTAGCCCAGGGGCTTTGCTAGGGTCCATGGACCAGATGATTTTGCTCATTTCTTCTTCATTGGTTTGCTTCAATAATGCTGTGTTGTCCTCTTTGGTGACCAGTGCCAGAATGTTCTTGAGGAATTCTTTATTTCCTTCTTCACTGTCATCATTCTCTTTGCTGTAAAGTTGGTGGAAATGTAAAGCAGCAGCAAATTTTATTTGGTCTATTCCTTTGCAAAGCCTCCCATCAGTGATGGTAATATCTGTGATGTGATTCCTGGAGAGGCGAGCTCTACATTATCAATGGAAGTAGGTTGTATTTCTATCTGTAGCTTCTAGCCAAAGACTGTGGGACTTTAATCTCCAATATTCTTCTTCATTTCTAAAGGAGCGGAATGTTTTACATTGGGCTGCTTGTTCCTTTTCTAATTATTTTTTAGTTATATCTATTGTATCCATTTCACTCTGCAGATTTTCCAGCTGTTGCACTGACTCCTTTCTTTGGTTTTTGGGAGTGTTTGTTGGGATTTTGCTCCATTCCTTGAGGGCATTTTTTGTTATTTTTAATTTTTGTTCCCATACATAGTAGGGAGAGCCAGTGACTGAGGTGGACCATGCCAGTCAGACTGTCTCTGCAAAGCCACTCTTTCCATTCCACAGTGGACTGAATCTAAATGGAATTGGCCCCATATTCTCTTCCTCCTCTAGCATTAGTAGGATGGGTTTGTGGTTTGAGGTAAGCTTGGGAAGAATGGCTGTGGCGATAAGCCTCCTTTTTTACAACATTGTGCTTTGGACCAAGAACCTGTCTAATATGGCGGATATGTGATCTTCCCCTGTCCTATTTTTGGTCTAGGTGTAAAGCCCTTTTCTTGGTTTAAAGTTCATTAGGTCCCATTATTGTACCATGTCTTCTACTATATAGATCATTCGATCCTTGCTGTTCCTACCCCCTCTCTTTTCTTTTTCATTCATCACTAGATTAAGGTCTCCAGCAATGATTATATTTTTTGGGGAGTTCAATTCTAAAAACTCATTTAATGTTTTCCAACAATCTTTCTTTTCAGAATACAATACAGGTACATATAAATTGAATAATGCAATGGTTAACTTACTTGTTATGTTCTTCAGCTCTGTGAAACTCTAGTGTTGTGTATTGTAGGAGTTGGCGAGCCTGAACTGGTCTTCCTTCCACAAGGTTGCTATTCCTCCAGAAGAGCCCCTTGCGCTTATTTATTTTCCTGTATTCTTCTGCCATTTCTTTTGCTGATCTCTAGAAGGGTTTCCCCTTTGATTTTTGTCTCTTAGAGCATGAGGATGTCTACTGGTTCCATTTTCATTAGGTCCTTGACTGCTTCAATTTTCGATGGGTTCCCCAAAACTTTGCAGTTCCAAGAGACGATTCTCATTACTTACTATTGGGGGTGGTTGGGCCTCCTCCTTTTGGGGGCCTTGTCCTTGTGTTTCTACCAATTGAAATTTCTATAGTAGGTTGAATTCCTTGGGTCTTTTGTCTTTCTGCTTCTTCCTCCCTTGCTTCTCTTCGAGACTTTCTTCCTACTCTTTTGCAGGCCTTTCTAGGATCTCATCCTCTGAGGAGCTTGGTGTTCTAGTACTTTCTTTCTGGCTATGTCGGCATATGAGGGAGAGGGGGCTACTTCTGGTGTTCCCTTCGTTTTCCCTTTTTCCTCTGTGTGTTTCCGATTTGGGGAGGGTTTTGATTGTTCGCTGCTATCCTTATTTGCTTCTTGTTCTTCTGTGGCCTTGCTGGACTCTGCATTTTGAGATCCTGATTTCGACATGGGCTTGGGGGTCCCATATTTTTGTTCTTGCCCCAATTGCCTGGGATTGATTTCCTTTGTTATTCCTTTACTTCTAGGTTTTGCTGTCCCTGCTTTCTGCACTGTGATCCATTGTTCTGCTTTCGCATTCTCACTCTCTTTTAAGACCTTTTTTTTGCAATGTCTTGCGAAATGATCGTAGCCATGGCAGTGCCAGCATTTGAAGGGTAACTGCTCATAATATAACTCCTGTATATGCGTCCAATATGTAGCAGTTAGTTTGATTACCTCTGGTAACCCTACTTCCAGATCAACCTCCACACAGATCCGTGCACATGAGTATTGGTCTTTTCACACTGCTTAGTCTATATACCTTCCAAGCATATTGTCGATAACATGCAGTGATTTTTGATTCCAGCAATGTAATGGGAGATGAGGTAGGCGAACCCAAACTGGAACGGTGGATGACACATCCTAGGCTGGATCGAAGTCAGGGGTCCATTTGTTTAGATATAAACCCTGAGGCCCCATGAAGTATGGGTTGTTTCTGAATATGAGGTTTTTGTCCTCAGAGCTTTCGAACACGAAAACAAAAAATCCTTTCCCTACAAAATGACTCTTGATTCCTTCTGATATGAGCGACGTCCAGTTCCTCTGCACCCAAGCTTCAACGGATTTGGGAGAGGGCCAAAGCCCGGTAAACTGCCCTATGAGCCCTCTATCTACGAGATTGACTACCGATCTGCATGTTTCTTCTATTGGAAATTCCACGATTGGGATGCAATCCAACTTCTTTAAAAAAATTTGTTGTGTTGCATATAATGGTCTTTTGGAGGCTCCAACAACAAGCTTCCTAAAAGCTTCGAGTTCTGGCAAGGGGGGTGGTGAAGCAACGCCCCCGCCAGCATCCATGGATGCTATACCTTATGAATATTCACAGCAAGGTGGCACTGGTTAGGGTTGTTGCGCTATGCAGCGTCTAGGCACCTAGAAATTTAATAAAGTAATTGAAATTTAATTAAGAAGGGAATACGTATATTATTGGTTAAACACTTTTTTTATATGTTTTAGAAATAAGGATATTCTCAATCATATATATGAAATTTCTTAAGAATATGGTAAAGTAATTTGGCATTTTATTAGGTTTGAGAAAGTTTTTCCTTATTAAAATATCAATATGTTTAGAATAATGAATATACTTAAATATATATTTCAGGTTAAGAATAAAGTAAAGAATATGGTAAAGTAATTTGGCATTCCATTCTAACTTATATTTTAATATAGCAATAAAATAAAATAAATAGTAAAGTAGTTTTCATTTCATTATTTAAAAGAAAGTATTTTCTATCATTTAATATTTTTTAGCTTTTTATTAATATGTTTGAGAAGTAATAGATATATTTAAAAATATATTTTAAGTTAGCAATAAAGTAATTGTTATTTAGTAATTGGGATTTAGAAAAAAAAAAAAAAATCCAGTAAATATTTTGTAATATATTAATAGAATGAAATATTTAAATATGTTATATATGTAATTTAAATTTATGCAGAAAGAATAATTTTGTTTTTAACTATTTAAATTATATATAAAATGATAGAAATATAAGCCACTTTTTAATACATGTTTGTTAGTGTTATGATTTTAATATCAACTATCTTAATCTTCTCTATATTTATCACGACCCGATGGGTTCCACATGGTTATAAGACACTTTTTTGGGAACATTGTGGCCTCTTAAGCATAAATGCTTTTTGCAACTGCCTAGTGTAGTATAGTGTTACTCCAACTAGGCTACACCTCATAACAAGCTTACTTATATAATATTTATATTGTTGGTTATTTAGAAAAATATCATAACCCTTCAATATAGTGCAAGTAAATCTTATTGTCACAAAATTTCATCTAACATTCATTGATGAGAAATGCATGTAAAGAAATCACATCAACAATATCACAAATGCACATTTTGTATGGAATGGCCCTCCTTCTTTCTTTTATTAATCAATGTAAATCTTCTTTACATGAGGGTTTGAGACAATGCCATGGAGCTTAGTACAACAAATAAGCCAACAAAACTTTAATTTCCCATAAAACCATGTCACCTGACTTGATCTACCTAATGGATAATGTTTTACTTACCTCTGACACCCTTGGTTCCCTTCACTCAGCCCACTTCATTCATTTTCCCTAGCACAAACTTACTCAAGCTCTTTCTCACTTGGTTTTGTCATAAACTAGACTCGTCCTTGTCTTTAATTGTCTGACTACTCTTCCTTACAACCTCAAAATCATCTCTTGAATTATGTCTTCATGTAGTTCATTGTTATGTTCTCTCTCAATTGTATGCCTATCATATATATGTAGCTCCACTTGTTTATGTGAATCCAAGACCCTTCAACTTCGGTTAGGTTGACTCTACCACTCGAATTGTCATCATGTTCTTTAGTTTGGGATGATTCCCCAAGCGCTCAAATCATCCCACTTGGTTTACCTCGTTTTAGTTCACTCGCTCTTGCTTGATCCTTTAAACTCGTTTGGTCCCACTCGAAGCACACCAGCTTGGTTCATTCATCCTTGATTGTTTTTTCTTAGTCCACATCCACTCAATCCATCCATGCTCTAGGATGACTCATTCCACATGGTTATGGGGCATACTCCTTGGTTGTGTCATGCTATTATGGTGCTTGTGCCACCAATCTCATGTGTTCTCTCAAGTAATTTGATTCCACTTTCACTTGTGTGAGTTAGGATGATTGGTCGTGCCACACCCTTTTGGTCTCCATGCTACCAAGGCATCATCATTACAACTCATATGCAATCAAGTGGAAACTGCAAGTCTTAATTTTTCACCACTAAAATAGGCATGGTCTTACTAACACCTCTTGTTTATTTCTCATTGCATTGATTCTATCAAAGCCTTGGATACTCAACCCTCAACCAAATCCTCCATAACATCACATCATTTATGACATAAAATTCAAAAATGGTGCAATGGGGATGTCACTCCTAGTGCATGCCTCAGTTAATGGAATGATCAACTCTAGGGCCTAACATCCTTCCCCACTCAAAATTATTGCCATCCTAACAATAATCCACCACATCCTCATGGTCATTTCCTTTTAGATATCAACATTATAAACGTTATAGTTCCACTAGATGTTGTCTCCAACTGCATCTCTAAAGAGCACCTTTTCATATCGACATGTGTTGGATCCCCTTACGCCACTAAGCTAATCACATAGATAATATGATCGTCGAACCAAGTTCCATAAGAACCCATACCTCACACAATGCAATTTACGTGACCTCATATCATCTATTCTCCCACATCCATCTCACCATTGTAGAGGCACCACCCTAGGCACCTCCATGATCTCGACTTGCCACCCAACTGCAGTATTGAGCCATCCACTCATGGCTCAATGTGATGAAAAGGAGTGGTGTTTATGATGACCTACACGTACATCTCTTATTTTATTTCTTGGAAGCATTACTCTATACTTCCTCATCATGTAGATTAGCAAAGGTGGATGTGAACCAATCCTACACTTTTCCTCCTCAACAAGTTTCAGTTCTTCAGGATCTCGTGCTTATCCTATGATCCGAATGGAAAGTGGCATCCACCCATGGTATTATCCACCTGTGGTATTTATCCACCCATGGAATTTTAACCATGGTATATTTTAACTAAAAAAGGCTATAAGTAACAAGCTTCATTTCGTAAAAGGATAGATTGGTCCTCCACAATGTTGTAGTAAAAATAGTCTAGTTCTTGATTTATTAAGTCATATTTTGCACCTAATGTCGATATTTTTAGTGTTTTTGTGATTAATTTTATTTTCATATATATATTCTCCTTCCCTCCTCTACCAACATTCATGAGTCCTAGATCTCAAACCCCAAGATCTAGATCAATGGTATCAGAGCAGGTTGGCCCAACAACTCCAAGACCAAGCCATCACAATGAGGTTTTATTTCTTATTTATATTGAAGAGATTTTCCCCTCAGAGATGGTTAGGCCTTTTATTTTTTTATATTAGTAACCGTATGGATTTGGTGAAATCATCAATGGGGTAGTTTCCTTAAGCTTGTAAGTTTCAATCACCATAGATGCACTCATCTCCTCTCATTTTATGGCCACTATATGCATCCTCTTCCTCTTGGATCTTCCCATGAGTATCAATAGAGATCCAAAGGTGTTTTCATATTTACGCATCGCAAACACCAGGTATTCCATTTCAATGAAAGGAGTGCCATGTTCTCCACAGGACTCCATGACATCAACACTGTGCACACTAGGCAACATCTCATTCTTGCAACAACCCAAGCCCAAGAAGAAATATAACATAGAAACAATGATTGTGCCCCTCACCACAAGGTTTTTGCTACAATATGTGACCATGCTTCAACAACTAAAAAATATGAGCATCACGTGTAGCTCTTGCATGTGTTGATTGCTAATTATTAGCAATCTGATTCATTTATTTCTAGTTGTACTCAGTTAAATTAGTTCTAACAGTTAATATAACTAGTTGGAGGTCATTTTTGCAACGAGACAGTAGTCTAACTAAGAGATCATCCAATTAACTAATCAATCAACCAAAAATAGCTCATGCATGCAACGAGTTAAAATTTCTCAATTGTAGTGGATATTCCAAGGCAGTGTAACATGAGTTGTAGACTAGTTTTGAGTGTATAGGTGTTGCATGCAATCAATTATTAATCCTTGGGAATTGCATAACCATTTTGGAGGAAATTCGTAAAGAATAGCGGTTAATTTTCCTAGGATTTGCACAAGGAAATAGGAGATTGGGTGGACGCAAAAACTGACTAAGTCTGGGTTAGAGTTTCTCATTGAGCAGAGAGAACAAATATTCTTTTGCAGGTTGAGCTCAGAGTTAGAGCTAGAAATTATAATGGATTATTTATTCGTTTGATTAATGCAAGAAGGCTTAAGGGGTTTTTAATATTTGGTTTCCCCTAGATAAATTTGTTTACTTTTGTATGTGATTGTTGCATGTTTGTGAATGTTTTTCTAAATTGTGAATTAATTTCCAGAGAACAATAGAGTAGAATTGTGTCTCTTGATTTATATTTAATTTCTTGCGCAGTTGCAATTCTATTGCCATGTTTATACAAATACTAAAACCAAATGGATAATGTAACTTGATATCATAATCCACAAACCATAACTGGACAGTGGAAATATATTCCCCCAAGTTCCAAATGTTGGAGATTCGCCGAGGGTAAAACCACCACCAACTCAAAATTCAGACTAGGCCTTGAATTATGAAGGAAGAGGAAAAAAAACATTTGCCTCTATTCTTAATGAGTAGTGTGACCAGTGCACAAAGGTTAGATGAAACATTATAGACTCTATAACAAAAGGATCTCCTTGGATTCCCTCCGCTGTGACTCAAACTTGATGGAAAAAATGGACAAAAACACACAGATGTTGTACCTCCTCCCAAAGAAGAATATAACTCATAGACGATCACCTTAACACAAATTTTTTGCCACCTGACTACCATGAACATGCACATATAAGGAGCTAAGGACATGTAGGGTAAAGCGTGCAAACAGGGATAAGGATATGAGACTGTCTTCATCGTGAGCTAGATGTTTCTTGAGATCCCATGTTTCTCACTGTCAAAACATTCTCACATCATTTGGCCATAAATGAGTTTCTTTCTTCTGTTATAGTGATGGTGCACTCAACGAATCCACCATGGGATAGGAAACGTAATCACGAGAGGACATAAGGAATTTAGCACTTGAAGTTTGTATGTATTTCACTAACCCACTATCCACCTACAAGTAATAAATACGAATGCATTTGTTTCTATTTTCCTTACCTAGGGATTTGATGGTGTGCCACTCTAATTACATTGATAGGCATCGTCTATATTGAAATTGAGATTCATGAATTTCCAATCTTTAAAATATAATAAGTAATGAATTTCCAATTCATGAATATTCTTCCTCTCATACATGAATCTAATAGACAATATGAAAGGTTTTGGAATAATTTTTTAGTTTACGTTAGCTCTTATGATTTATGAAACATGGTTGCCCTTATAATTTATTAAAAAATTATTTATGAAACACAACATTGTCCTTGGTCTGCTTCATTGGACTGGGCAATTGAGTGCGGATCGATGAAAGTACTTCAATGTGGAACACAGTCTTTTACATGGAAGCTTGATTGCGATATAAGTGTAATACATTTCACTTTTTTGAAGCTTTGGCTAGCCTGCAAATTGAATTGAATTTGGCGTCAACTTTTTTTTTCTTTCTAAATAAGACTAATTTCTATTAATGTAACATAAAATACATGGAGGCTTGGGCCTCTGTAGTTCTAGCCTATTCCGAAGGCCTAATTCTCAAAAATAACAAAATAGGGACTGCCATAAAAGGGGAAACCAGTCCATTTGGTTGTTTTATCGCTGCCCACAAAGAGGAAACCAATGTCGCACATGGAAAAAAGATAAACGTGTGCAGTCCTTAGATAGACCTTAAAACCAAAAACCATATAAAAAGGCCCAAAAAATTTGGAACTAGAAACTAGAATCCAGAAAGAACCTGTGTACTTAGGTGTCATTTGGAGAGGGAGGTGTCTCTTCCACAATAAGACACCTATACTCACCATTGTCATCTGCAAGCTTGTCATGAGTGGCATCTGCTATCTTCCGGGACTCCATGATGTCACGAGCTTTGCCAGGGGTGTCTTTACCACCCGTCCAATCTTCGTTGTTGCTGTCGGTGCCTTTACTTCTACTACTAGAAGCTGGTCCACTCTTCTTTGTTGTGGATGGGGCTCCTTGGTTGGAAGACTTCTGCAATTTTCTGGGTTGAAGGCTTGCCACACTTGTGGTTTCCTCTTTGAAGGAGATGGTGATGGTTGCAGTTATGCGCGGGCAGTCCAAAGTGCACGAATAATGGAATTGAGTAGAGTGGGTGGGTTGTGGAGAGGCGGTTGTCTCCAGCTGAGGCAGCGTCGAGGAGAATATGGTGGCGGAAGGATGCAGTGGCGGAGAGTAGGACCTGCCTGAAATTCCAGCACAGCCACTGTTGAGGTATAAAAGGTGTCTTTTTAACTCTTATTTATCCTGCATTAATTATCAATCCATGTACAATTTTTTATTTCAAGAGTGTACTCAGTCTGAAGTGGAAATTTAATCCAAGAGTAATGTTTTCCAATTTGCAGTACAGTGTTCCAAATACAAGAGAAAATGGACGCTTGAAAATAAAATCTAATTGTAATTACAAGAAACTTGATGTTCTGAAACTAGATCACTCACGCAGGAAACTACAGTAATCATCAGTCAAGGATGCAGTAGTAATAACTCTTTCCTCTGTCAATTGATGTAAATGAAATAAAACATAAACAAGATCCTCAATCTGAGAACTTAGACAGTAATAGCCAATGTCCTTTACAGTTGTTGACCTTGCACTCCACACCAAAACAACTAATTGGCAATGATAACTGAATTAAATTAATAATGCTGCTAATGGAAATGGAATAAACACACTCACTGCAATAATATTCTAAAGCAAAACCAAATACTTGCAAGAAAGAGATGAACATCAAAGCTTATTTATTAGATATGAACAGCAAAGCTATTTAATATAAATGAACAATGAATCTTTATACTTGAAATGAATAGCATAACAATATAAGTTGCAAGGGATATTAATCTTGTTATGGTGGAAGGGAATGACAACACGGTTCAGTCATAGCTTATGCAATAAAACGATTTCATAAAATATTGAAACAGTAAACTATAAAACAGGGAACTATAAAGCAATGCGATTAAGGGAAATGAAAATTAAAGAAAACCATCACACGACTGGAATTGTAAAGTAATGGTACAAATAGCAAGTGGATCCACCAGGACCGGGCCCTTTGCCACTAGTGAAGCACTGCCGAACTACTCCAGTATCAAATAATGGAACAGCAACCGAATTATATATTAATCATGTGTAAAGAAGTTTACAAGCAATCGCATTCTGTTTTAACCAACGAGAGTCGATTATCAAAATGAAAACACAAAAGGGAAATCTGAATAATGGCAATACATGCTCTCCCCTTGATTTCTACAAGCGTTATCCTTTATAAACTTACGGGTATAAAAAGAAATTTCTTTTACCCTACTAGATCTGTAACAAATAATTACTTGCTATCTATCACTTAACCATAATCTCCCTCTTAATATAAACTTCATAATTATTCTGTACTGAAACTTATATTTTCTTACCGTTACACCAAACTGACATGTTTTATTATTTCAGCATGTAATTGATTACATAAACATACGTTATAAGTCTCACCTCCTTTGAAAATTGGGAAAAATATCCTTGGCATAAGAAAATGTGAATATAGTTTGCCGTGTAGCCAACTCATGCAAGAAATAAATGATAAGGTATGCTATGTGGTGTGGAATTTATTGTCGCCTGTCGTTGGACTTCACTTGTTTCAAAAACTTGATTCTCGACAATCCTTTACCCTTAATTGTCCAGTCCCATGAGGCTGCAGATGTTGCCACCTGTAGCGCTTCTCGACTTCCAAGGCTGGCCTTTCGACTTCTCTGCTCCAGATGTACAGGAGGGTTAACTCCGCTGACAGGTGTAATCATGGGCTCGATATTTGCGAGGGTAACGTTCGCGGGAACAGAAAAAGCACAGGTTCATTGTGCTACAGGTTCATTGTGCTAACTTTTCTTTTCGCTGTTGCAGTCATGGTTCCTTTCTGTTAACAGGTCGAGGTATGCCAATTCGATTTGCGTTCCTGCTCCTTTCTGAATAATTTAAACCGTGGTCTTGGTCCGAAGACGATTATCTAAATGCTTGCTGGGTTTGTTTCTTCCTCCATCGATGAAGTCTCCGGAAGAACAGTTGGCCTTTCGTCGGAGAAACCCCAGGAAGCCGAAGCTAAGCCTTCCCAGACTCCGCCTGTGGACCAAACAACTACGTTTATCTTCAAGGGCACTATCCATAATTTCAACTCGGGGGAAAGGATAAGATTGATGTCATTGCCTCGCTTGATGGTTGGGTGGACCACAGTTTAAAAAAAGGGATTAATTCCAGTTCAGATAAGTATACAGATTGACTGTTTATTACTTTGACTGCTAAGAATGTTTAAGGTTGTTGTACTGTTAGTGAAACGGACCAAAATGTTACCGTAGCAGGTTTAGTAGATGGAAAAGGTTCTGTGT
Source organism: Pinus albicaulis (assembly GCA_034641835.2). Taxonomy (NCBI): domain Eukaryota; kingdom Viridiplantae; phylum Streptophyta; class Pinopsida; order Pinales; family Pinaceae; genus Pinus; species Pinus albicaulis. The sequence continues at coordinate 1,436,682,519 of CM076577.1, forward strand.
AGTGGACTTTAGATCGAAAGATCCTAACTTCCCGAGGGATCTTTCATTCTACCGCCTGTATTTTTGTCTTCGTTGCCAAGAATTTTCCTTCCTTTGATTGTGCGGCCTGACCACCTTCGTTGAAATAAGCGTCATTGATGGCAAAGGACAAGAGGAGAAGAACAAGAGAAAGGCATTTACAGAGACAAGAAAGGCAAAAAGAGAGAAACAGAGGCAGCAGAGAGGGAGGCAGCAGGAGACAGACACAAGAGAAGGTGATGGTAATGAAAAGCAGATTTGGAGAGACAGAGTAATGAATATACCTGATGTTCGGATATGATCCTGGTTGAATTGATGGCAATTAGAGTGTTAATCTCAATGTAAAGAATAAATTTATTCCTTGGACTCTATTTCGTTCATGAAATTTCGAGCAAACCCTATACGTAGAGGACTCTAGAAATCGGTTTAAGAGTCTATCTGCAGGAATAGGCTTTGAATTCTAGTAGATAAATGTATGAGAAATGCGAAGCTGAATTTCCCTTTGTGTGTCGGTGGAGAAATTGACTTCATGTCGATATTGGGCTTGAATGCACTGAGAACTGTAATCGAATTCTATGTATTATGTATGAAAGAAGACTCCGTTTTGGGCTTTAGATGGAGTTAAATTTTGGATAAATCCTGTGATAATGGCTCATATTTGAGGTTCTGGATTGTAATCGAAAGCATCAGTCTCTGTGCAGAAAGTTCTTTTGCTAATGCAGAACCATAGAAACCCCTTTGAAACTGAATTTCACATAGGTTTCCATTGTCTTATATTCTATTCAGGGTAACCGAATTTGTTTGAGAATAAGCCTTCATTCTCGTTAGAATCGAATTGTTTAAGGAAGAAATGAGTCCGTTGTGAGCCACGCTCTGAAACAGGAAGTTGTGAATTGGTCACGGTTTCAGTGAGTATCGCAGTCATCGCAGAACTCAATGCGGTCGAATAATCCATGGCGGTTACTATAAGTCGTGTTCTTCTGCAACGAATGCATACTTTTGAACTACAACCAATAGTTGGATGATCAATATGGAATGGAGAATTAATGGTGCAGTGGACGGAACCTTGAGGGAGAAAGCAGCAGAACCACGAAGAAGTGAACAGTAAAGGTGGGTTTCCGGTTTTGATCGCACCGCCTTCGCAGGGTGAGCAGTATTCAAGAATTTGGAGTGATCCCATACACTGGGTGATGCATGTCCCTGAGCAATTTTGGAAAACCACTCTCATCGCGCATTATCGTTCATGCATATAAGCCAAGCGATATCCGTCGGATCAGTGTTGGCTGCACGATATGTTATTAACCGTCGATTGAAGAAATTCATTAACAAGTGGGCTCCACGGAACATGTATGTATTAAAATATGCATCGAGGTTGATATATATTGCAATATTTGATATATTAAAGTGGAATGCGTGCATAAGAATGGTCTGGAGCTGATTATATGTTTAATGCATATACACATATTGATTGTTGCTTCCTAACTAAGGTTTGCGAGTTAATAGAGGTATGTCTGGTGGCTTTCCATATTAACCGCTTATTTAAATTCATAAAATTTAAATGATGGACATGTGTGAGGGTTAGTATGAATTCTTCATCGAAGTGTACGAAAAAGAACCACTTTAGCTACGCATAACTAATAGCCCTAACAACAATAATGGCTGCAAAACATCTTCAGATCTGCAATTAGTAGTTAAAGTGCCGCAACAAACAGATCTATAAATGGAAAGACATTAAGCAGTAAAGTAAAGAGTTTGCTCCATGCATCCAACAGACAAGACAAGAACACGATTTTTGAATGAATTTTTATATTACAGGGCACCTGGGAGGAAACAAGAAGGTGTATCCAGATCTCCTCAATGGGATGGGTTCTTTGTAGTCCTCAGCACTTCAGATCTAAGCTTTCTTTCTCTTGTAGATGTAGAAAACCCAATGTAGAAGGTAGAGCTCAATGGGAGCAACAATGGCAGAAAATGAGACCGAGTGTATAGATCCAGAGTGATCTAGTATGCAACAAAAGGTGAAGAATGAAGGGGAAAACCCTCCTATTTATAACAAAATATTGGGTCATTCTAGATCTTGGTGCATGATTAAAATAATGTTAACCCAATCTAGATCCACCTCTATGGAATATTTTATTATTATTTGTTGGAGGGAAAGGGTGTTTGACTTGGGTCAAATCCCTTGATTAGTGAAAAATAAATAAATAATGATTTATTTATCTTTTTAAGGAAGTGGTTGGGATATAATCAAATAAATAATGATTTATTTGATTAATGGTGGTTGATTTGGTCATATTTAATAAGGAATATTATTTAAATAATTATTCCTAGAAAATAATAAGATAACTATGGGTTTATCTCATTAATTTCTTTGTTTTTGGGTTAAACATGACCGGGAATAATAATTAAATTATGGTTTAATTAATTATTCCTTTTGGGGTCTCCTAATTAACATAGTGAAAGCAGCTTACTTGGGGTAAAATCGGTCTTACATGGTGTACTTGGGTCCATCTAATGATGAAGAGTTAGATGACCAAAAAATGTGTAATGCATTGCCCCTACAGCAGGGTGGAGCAAATCAGATGACCGAAGTACGGCTAGAAGAAGACAATCACTAGACAACAAAAGGGTATGTCAGAGAGAGAAATATGAGGTAGATAGTGTGTCAAGGACTAGACCCCGAGGAGATGAGACTCAAGTAAAAATAAGTATCTATATAGAGGGTACTCCCAGGCTCAGGGCGGTGGAGGCATACCTATGCCCGCCGTGACAAAGTACAAAAGAATAGTGTGTCCAGTGAACAAGGGACCGAACCATAGAATACAGCTGGCATAATCAAGAGCCAGATAAAAATACAATGAATAGTCTCACATACATGCTGTGCCTGGGATAACAGCCATGACTAGTACAATATCATCTGAGTACATGAGATAAATACAACCCAAATGCCCCCTGTAAATGGGGAAGGGCTCACAAAATCTGACTGATACATGCAAATCATAGAGGTGCTGCAAGTGGCTTAGGCCAACATCATCAAAATCTGGAGCGGCATCAAAGGCTGCAATGAAGAGGTCATCCGGGCATGTGGGGGGCTACCTGCAGGGCCACCCCCTCATGAGGGCTGAGACATCTCACACACGCCCGGAAATCATCAAGAGCTGCTGCTGGGTCACTGGACTGTCCAGTATACGAATCTCGATCATGCTGAAAGGAGCTGGAGAAGCAATCAAGTCAAAGGGAGGTAAGAAATCCCCCTGCCTGATCCGAGGCACCGAACAAAAGTGGAAGCCGGAACCAAGGTACACCGCCCTCTAGACCTTGCTTCTGGAATAAGTGTGTTGAGGTCGACAGAAGGAGGCCCGCCTTAGGTGAGGCAATGAGAGATCCTCAACTAAGGCACGAGAGAATAGCAATAGAGCGACGGACAGACTGACACTAATGATGATGGCGGTAATGGGAAGGGTGGAGTGGCGAATGGACGACTTCCCTTGTTAGAGCATAAAGGGCATGAATGACATGGCAGCGACTGACACAATATCGAAAGGGACAGGGGACAGTAGGGCTGAAGGTCATGAGATGCGACACAAGAGAGGAACCAAGCAAAAAGAATGGAGGGCTATAGTAGGGTGTAAAAGGATGCAGGATAGACTCCATGAATGCAATGATGACTCAACTCGGATGCTCTAAGCAAGGGCGACTAGATAGTGCCGCCACACAATAAAGGCCCCAATGGGGGGTCATAGAAGCATGAGTACAAGGTGGGCACTCATGACGAAAATCAACACGAACATGGACAAGTAAGGGAGCGATATGGTGCCCCAAGTACAAGTGTCGTAAGTGAGGAAATTCGATTTTAAGGAGCAGTGAAGTGACCCTTCGTGGAAAATGTGTCCGGGTGAAGTATCAAATCACCAAAAACTAAGTAAAACCCATTTGAGAGCTCGGTGAGATCTGTCCAGCGGTGCTGACGGTTCGTCGAACGGGGCTACGGTGTGGTCGCAGCAGTCGAAAGAAGAAACAGGGGTTCTCTTTTAATGAGGCAGTTTTCCCTCCAAAATCATTCATTTGCTATTGTTGTCGTGGTGAATGTGGAGAGGAGAGAAGGCCCTAAATCTTGCTATTAACGGAAGGCATAAACCAACGTTGGATTCGAGATCTGCTGGCTGGAGGTAAGAGGCCTAACCTTGCTCAGGATTATGGATTAGATTTGTATTAGTGCCCAACACCGTAGTACTCTCCTCCTCTCTACGGTGCCGGGTCGCACCTTTTGGGGCAAGAAGTACCCAGACGCAGGTTTTGGGGCAAAAGGTGCATCTGCCCGTAAATGGGCGAAAGTCAAGTACCCGGGAGGGGAGGGGAGCTGACAGTCGTTTTCGATGGCCGGGAGTTGGGCTTTTGTGTGGTTAAGGGGTTGCCCGGATTCGTACTCACAAAAGAAGGATTGCAGTATGGCAGAGTTACGAGTCAACTGAGAGGGGATCCGGGAACACTTTCTGGGCAGATCCCAGTGACGTGGCGAAGTGTCAATGTATTGGAGCGCATTTGGGGTTCTCAAGTTTGTGGAGAACCCGTCGATGAGAGCAGGGGAATCATTACTGGCCCGGATTATCAGTTACTGGGATCCAGATCAGGAGATCTTTGTAGTGCAGGGGCACAGGATCGAACTGACGGTCCAGGATGTGTATTTCCTGACCGGCCTCCCACCATTGGGGATAGTGGGAGACTCGCAGCCAGTGTTGCCGCGGGGGCGGCATATCATGGAGTTTGTGGAACGCCATTGTCGACCGGGGTTCCAAGTCAAGGGGACTCGGATATCGATCGGGGATCTAGAGAGGCTAGAAACTCGTGCAGTGGCCGCAGCTGTGCTGCGAATCCTGGGCAGCCAGGCGTTCCATCACATCACCGGTGGGCAGATGATGATAGTGGAGAGTGTGTTGGGTGGGACCTACTTTGGGTGGGCCCAAATGATGCTGGTGTCGCTAAAGCGACAGTTGTCGTTATGCAGGCGGCAGGTGAATCATGATTGCTCATATGGGACTTTACTGTGCGCCTTCTTCTTTGAGAAGATCCCGACCTTGAGGCCTCGTGTGCAGCTTCCAGATGGGGGCCCGAGAGAGCCCAGGATGCGTCGTTGGGGACGACTACTCTGCAGAGGAGGAGGAGGGGCGGTCGGGCGAGCGTTTCGACCGGAGTTCTTTGCCCATTGGGATCAGATGCCGCTATACATAGACGACTACCCTTATAGTGGGATGAGTTACTGTGGGGATCCGGATCTGCCACTTCCGTCTGGTCGAGTCTGGGGGCCCGATGGTAAGTGACAAATTGCTATTCTTATGTGGGCATGTTAAAGTTTTTGAATAGTAAATAATGATACTGATTCATGGACTTTTGGTATGCAGATATAGCACCGGTAAAACCGGCCGGATATATGGGACGACCGGCAGCGTCTGAAGCTACGGGTCCGAGTGGATCGAGGGCAGCGCAAAATGATGGTGCAGCTGCCCTACTGGAGGACATCCGCCGTAGATGTGAGCAGCTGTTGACCGGAGTATCAGAGCGCGGGTGGCAGGATTTAGACGACCAGTACATAGAGCCATGTGTTGGTCTCCCCTCGGAGTGGCGAGGTATCATGCGACGCATGGCGATGGCCGGTCAAACTATGCGTGATCTACATGCTGCAGGGGCAGAGCCATTGGCCCAGGAGCCTCCAGATAGTGATTAGGGACATATGGTGCCCCCTTTGATGTATGTAGGGGCAGGGGGTGCCTCCTATAGTGTAGGGAGGGGCATATGGTGCCCCCAGTTTTTGTTTTTGGTTTGTAACATGCTATGGGCATGTCGGATGTATATGTGTGTGGGGGCGTATGGTGCCCCCAGTTTTTGGAACATGCTATGGGCATGTCGTATGTATCAGAGTAAATGGACTCATCAATATATGGTTTGCGACACATATTATGGATATGCATCGTCTTTTGATGGTTGATTTAATGTTATTGTCCTGTATGAATTGTGTGTGATAAATGCCAATCTAGAACATGGTTGGCAATACTATCTACGTAGTGATTTTATCTCTTGGGTGACACAGAGTTGAGGTGATATTCACAAACGATGATAAGACTGACCCAAATAAATAGCGCCGAACAAAGATGGGCACATGAATGTTCACAGCTGTGTTTACTTTATTTAACTGCTTGCTGCAGGTGGCTAGTGATGCAAATAGTATCAAGAAGAAGCCGACTGTACCGTATTCTGCCCTATTGTTGGTGTGAGGAGAACAATGCACACCTCGTTAGCTGTGACCAGTCATGCAGGGTGAGATGGCCCCTGTCAAGGCAGTATCTCTGGTGGGCCACGGCACACGGCGGTGAACGATAGGTGGCAGTGACTGGGGAGCAAGGCAGTGTGACAAGACACACGAGGGAAGGAAGGAAAGGCACTGCAAAGATAGGCAGTCATCAAGCGGAAATGGCGGGGGGAAGGGGCAGGATGAGCCAAACTCAAACAAGGTGATGTATGAGGGCTATCGGAAACATGGCGAGGACTCGGGCTGCGAAGGTCAACAGAGACACCAGTCGAGTGATCTCGAGTATCAAGGGACACAATGGGGGAGGCGGCAGACGGCCTAGGTTCCAAGTGTCGTGCAGAGGAGGACAGGTAAAGAATGGTGACTGTAGACTCCGTCATCTGGACATCCGGGGGGGGAATATGGATGGGATCAGTGGAATCCTCAGGCTGGGCTGCAGCATACTGCGCGAGAATGGGAGAGGCGGATTGATTTTGTTCAACCTCATACTCGCGGATTACCTCAAGGGAGTCACGGTAATGCGTCAGGTGAGGACAATGATGGGAGTAGTGGCCATGGACACCGCACAAAGCACAAGGCTTGTTGGTGCGAAGAGTCTTGGGGTTCTTGGAGACGGTCGAAGCAGGAGTGGGAGTTTCAGGGACCGTAGTGTCGGGGAACGCGACTTTTACCATGGGGCGAATACGGGGTAACTCGGGACAAGCATGAGTGGCATGACCGATGACATCACATAAGGCACAAGGCTTCTAGGGTGGGGGAGGAGCCGAGGTGGTTGTGGTGGTTTGGTCTTTGGTTGCCCCCCTGCGGGCTTTTCCTTTCTTCCCGGGAGCCGACTCAGCAGGAGAAGGGTCCTGTGGAGGTGTTGGGGGCACGTTGGCTATGGAGGAAGCGAGGGGGACCGGTTGAACCGGTGTCAAAGCCATGTAAGGTTTGGGGTGACCAGGGGGGGTGGCGGCTGGGGGGTCAAGGTACCAAACCGGAATACCCAAGGTCAAGTTAAGGAGAGAAAGGGTGGCCATGACGGGGACGGAATATACTCCGGGAGGGGGAGCCAAGAAGGGGATCTGTCCAGCAGGGTAATGACCAGGAGGAACGGCTCCAAGATGGTTAAGGCTAGGAGGGACCGATCCTGGAGGATAAAGAGGTGCGGGGGTGCCAGCTATAGGGGGAGGGCCAGAAAGGGGAGGTCCGGCTGGCTGAGATGGATGACTAGGAGCGGGTTGCGGAGGGCGGGGAGGAGGGTGCGGGCTAGCTGAGGCAGGCCGTTTATGGGCAGCCTGAGATGATTGCATCATGCAAACATTCGACAAGCTGGGATCAGTAACGAGAGGGGGAGGAAGGTGAGGAAAAGTACCAAGCAAGGTGGAATCTTTATAAACGCCGGGGGAGACACTGGTCAAGGAATCGACAGTTTGCTTGTTGGCTACAGAAGAGATGGTCGTCTCGGAGGAGGACTGAGACGATGACTCATGATACGATAGCTGGTCAATGGTGACTATCTTCCCGTTATGTGGAAAAGACATCTTACGGAAGACCGCGGATGGGACAGCAGACATGGCATAGGTGTAGCTTCGCCCCAATAGGATGTTGTAGTCTAGAGGGGCGTCAATGACTTCGACATCAACGCAAACAGTCTTACTGGCGAGGGTGATGGGACAGTTACGAAACAGGCCAATAGGCTGGGAGGCATGACCATCCCACGCTCGAAGGGTGATCGTGGAAGGGGCCAACTCAGGGGATCCAAGTTGCTTCCAAACCGAAGCGGACATCACACAGGTGGATGCCCCCTCATCAATTATACACCGGGATACAGTGGCGTTCCGGATTTTGACTGGGATTTGGAAAGCAACGGAAGGAGGAAGAGGAGGGTGGTCCGATTGAGTGGCGTCGAAAACAATCATTTGGTCATCAGCAGGATCAACAGCGCCCACGACAGATAGTAGAGCCTTCCTTTGAGAAGGGCACGACTGGAGGAGTTCCAGTGTGGAAATGGAAGCAGGGGATTGTGCCAAATCATCTACTATACTGTACGATTGAGCGGCTCGACCGGAAGCAGCATTTCGGCGTAATGGACCCTTTGGAATCTTTGGGTGAACCTCAACTTTGGGTTGAGGAATGTGTAAGGGGCCACTGGATGTCGAAAGAGGCTCTGTAGAACCTGAAGATGGGGGCTCGGGAGCAGACTGAGCAGGGGGCTTGGTGTACTGGCGAGACCGAGTTTGAAGGTGAAGGTCGACGGAAGGGGACGGATCGGAGTGCATCATGAGGATCTGGTAGTCAGAGGAACCAGAAATGGACGGGGGTGTGGCGGCATGGCTGTCAGGGGGGTGGGTAGCCACGAATCCCTGTTGAGGGAAAGGATCAGTGAACACAGCTGGCTGGGTAGTGGCCACATTAGGAGGAGCGTCAGGGGAGGTGTGCTGTCCGCGCAATGTGGCTTGAGACTCCCACATCTGTCGCATCTGGGGTAAGAGAGGGCAATCGTGAGTGTAGTGACTGTAAACACCGCAACACGAACAGGGCTTGTTTGTGCGAAGCGGCCTGTCCGGCCTGGGCGGAATGCCCTGAGGCTGGTTGCTAGTGTTAGGGTCCTGACCAGAATTGGGTCCTCGGTTACCAGGGGCAGATGGGTTCTGGGTGCCTCTCCGCCTTCTTTGGGAAGGGGGATTAAACGCACCCTGCTGCGCAAATACTTGCCCTGGAGGGGGTTGTAAGGGCTGTTGCAGGTGGTGAGGAGGCAAGGGAGGCGGAAACGCATATGTTGGGGGAGCTGGCGCACCAGGCTGCGGATAAAAGTAAGGGTTGGGTTGGGCAGCATTGAGGTAAGCAGGAGGTTGGGCAAAAGGAGGAGGCATGCCGTATCCTGGATACATGTTGCCGGGAGGGGGCAGAGTGCTAGAGGTGCTGGCCCCTCCCTGAGGGAGGCCATGGCTCATAGGAGGGTGAGCAGAGGGGTGGGAAAGAGAGCCAACAATACCGTCGGCGGAATGAGATGCCCCCGGGGCGTTAGCGCCACCGGGCCTGGGGATGTCAGGGAGAACGGTATAAACATAACCAGATTGAGCGTAGATCAGGTCATATTTTAAAGCTATTTGGAGGGCGGCTTCTTCAGATTGAGGAAAGTGAGAGGCGACATCTTTGCCGATGGGAGATGGGAGGGTGCGAAGGAACCAGTCCATGTAAACCCGATCTTCAAAGGGAGCGGCTCGACATAAGCTCCGTCTTCGTCGCCATTCCTGAACATGGGCAGAAAGGCGTGTGGAAGAGGATTGCTTAAATGAAGTCAAGAGCTCCGTACCAGTGTCGTATCGGAGAGGGAGCTGGAAGTACGACAAGAAGGTTTGGGCAAGAGTCTCGAACGTGGTATGGGAGGAAGTGGCCTGTTCGACATACCATTTAGAAGCTTCGCCGGTAAGCGTGCGTTGGAACAAACGAAGACGGATGGAGTCATCGGAAATGGAGTTGGAGGAACACCACATGTGAAAAGACCGGACGTGATTGGTTGGTTCTTCGCCATTAAGGCCCTCGAACTTAGGGATATCAGAGGGTAACTTGGTAGGCATAGTGGGCCAGGTAGTATTATGGTGAATGGGGTCGTTAATCAACTGATGGAAATCGGGGAGGCTGAGGCCTGCAATGTACGGCAGCACAGGGGTGGCCGGAGTAGTGGTTGTGACGGTTCCGCTAGAAGTAGGGCCGGTATTGGGGCCGCTAGCATTAGGCCCTGATCCAGACATGGTGAAGGTAAAGGGGGGGGAACCGGGAGGAGAAGGGGGACCTGAGGAATCAGGAGAGGAGTCGGAGTGCGGACTCGAAGGTGGACTGGCTCGACGACGACGGTGCGGAGCAGGTCGATCAACCGGGAACTGAGGATGAAGGCCAAGAAGTCTCCTGGAAAGGCGCCTTGGGGGCGCAATGATGACAGGAAGAAGGAAACCGACAAGGGCAGAAAGGGGCAAAATCAAGAAGGTCAAGGGCAGATAAGGTGCAGTGACGATTGATTTTAGAGTCTTTGCCAGGCGGTGTAAACCAGGCGCTTCTTCACTTTAAGGTCAGTGTGTGGTGTGCGTTAATTTTAATTTTTAAACCCTTTCCGTTGTTGAGAGCAAAAAAGTGTGCAACGTAGTTGAAAATAAACCTACAGAGAACAGAATAAAAATGCTGGAATAACAGAAAAATAACAGCTACATATGCATCTATCAAACCCAAGAAAGTGGGTCTCTCAAAACTATGCTGAAAAGAAAGGGAAAAACTATGGAAACACACACAAATGAAGCTCAACAGATCTAGGGTCAAAGGGGACAGAGATCCGGAGGATAAAGCTGCAGATAAGGGGTGCAGATCACAGCCAAGAGACAGGGGCAAGGTGGCTGGAAAAAAAAAAAAAAGGGAAATCAGAAAAAAGCCGGGAGGGGCAAGGCAGAGGCCTTTAGGGGAGGTCCAAACAAAACGACAAGAGGTGATTTGAAAGGAAAAGAGGCTGATTTCGATGGATCTGGAAGTGAGGTCACAGATCCGGAAAAAGAAAGGGCTGAAGCTCTGAAACCGACGGCTGAAACAGCTGAAACTCTTCCACAAAAAGTGGAGGGTACTAAAGCCCTAAGGGGCTGGGTTCCCACTTAGATGAGTAAAAACAGATCAGATCTTGGTCAAGGCGGGCCGAGACAGAGGCTGGAAAACCCTGGCAGAGGCTGCAGCAGAACCCAGAAAAATTACAGAAAAAATGCTGGAAAAAAGGCAGGTCGCAGGTTCTGACCTGATCTGAGTTGAGGTCGCAGGAAACAGGCCAAAAGGTGCGTCCAGGTCGCAGGTTTTGGGCCAAAAGGTGCGACTCCCCCGTTCCGGCTGTTTCGGCGGCAGATTTTCTGAAAAATTGCCGTCTCAGGTGCGGCTGGTGTCGCTTACCTGCGCAATAGGGCCAGAAACACACGGAAGTTAGAAATTTTAGGTTTTTAGGGTTTTATGTGAAAAAAATGACATGAAAAGAGAAAAACTAAACAGCTGAAAAGAAGCCCTAGGGCCTGAAGTAGCTGGATATGCAGGAATATGAGAAACGACAGCGGTCGTAATTTAAAACCCGTGTGGAGTCGCCATTTGTTAGTATGAATTCTTTGTCGAAGCGTACGAAAAAGAACCACTTTAGCTACGCATAACTAATAGCCCTAACAACAATAATGGCCGCAAAACATCTTCAGATCTGCAATTAGTAGTTAAAGTGCTGCAACAAACAGATCTATAAATGGAAAGACATTAAGCAGTAAAGTAAAGAGTTTGCTCCATGCATCCAACAGACAAGACAAGAACACGATTTTTGAATGAATTTTTATATTACAGGGCACCTGGGAGGAAACAAGAAGATGTATCCAGATCTCCTCAATGGGATGGGTTCTTTGTAGTCCTCAGCACTTCAGATCTAAGCTTTCTCTCTCTTGTAGATGTAGAAAACCCAATGCAGAAAATAGAGCTCAATGGGAGCAAAAATGGCAGAAAATGAGACCAAGTGTATAGATCCAAAGTGATCTAGTATGCAACAAAAGGTGAAGAATGAAGGGGAAAACCCTCCTATTTATAACAAAATATTGGGTCATTCTAGATCTTGGTGCATGATTAAAATAATGTTAACCAAATCTAGATCCACCTCTATGGAATATTTTATTATTATTTGTTGGAGGGAAAGGGTGTTTGACTTTGGTCAAATCCCTTGATTAGTGAAAAATAAATAAATAAATGATTTATTTATCTTTTTAAGGAAGTGGTTGGGATATAATCAAATAAATAATGATTTAGTTGATTAATGGTGGTTGATTTGGTCATATTTAACAAGGAATATTATTTAAATAATTATTCCTAGAAAATAATAAGATAACTATGGGTTTATCTCATTAATTTCTTTGTTTTTGGGTTAAACATGACTGGGAATATTAATTAAATTATGTAATTATTCCTTTTAGTTTCCTAATTAACATAGTGAAAGGCTTTACTTGGGGTAAACTGTCTTACATGAGGCAATTTTGGGTCCATCTTACCATGAAGAAATAGATGACCAAAAAATGGTAATAAGTTGAGGGTTAACCATATCGTGATGCTCTAACATTGAACGGAGGTTGTGACCATAGAATGATATAGCATCGTATGTGAGTTGGATGACATCGTTTTGGATATGTGTAAGGGTTCTATGTGGCATGGTTGTTTTATTGCATAAGCCTGGGGGCTTTTACAATCTTTGAAGGAGGTTCCTACGGTTAGAAGGATTGCCAAGTTTAAACGGGACTGAGTACAAAGGTGTAGGCAGGTGGTTATATATGCAAGAGGATTTGATTAACATCTCAAATCTCAGATTTGAGATGCTAAAGATTTCAGATTTAGTTGTTTAATTGCCAGTTCAGTAAACAGAGTATCAAAATTGCCCAGATCAGAGAATGTAAGCAGGCAGCCTGAGAACAGAGATTGGTAATGAACAGACATCGCCCAGATTCATATGTATTTGAGCATAAAACCTGAAAATCAGTTATATATGTAGTTGGTGCACACAAGTACAGTGAACAGTTGAATAGACACAGAGGTGAACCAAAATATACAGAACAATCACTTAACAACAGCATAAAAGACAAATCCAGTAAAGCCAAAATCTAGAAAAGGAGCTGAGTGGAATTTAAATGTGTAACTGAAAATGTGAATGTAAATGTTGAAATTAATTTATTTACATTGTTGTGATGCAAAGGCAAGTATCCAAATGAAAAAGAAAAATCCCATTGTAACATTGAAATTTGTACATATAGTTATATTTTTAATGAGTTGGACAAAGAAATGAGAAGGCAGAAGTCAAAAAGTCATGGCTGTTCACTCCAAATTCCTTGTGAAATACAAACAGTCATGTGATGAAATCTATATATAATATCAACTTGATATGCATAGAGAGGTTAGAGAGAATAAAAATAGAGAATGAAAAGTATAGATGATTGAGGCAGAGAAGATAAGGAAGAAAGGAGCAGAAAGAGATGCTACAGAACAGAGCTGATATCTGAGGTAAATCAGCAAACATTTCTTTTGATAAATTGAGGAAGTTGGAGCTTCCCTATCAAGTTGAAGCTTGATAGCTGTCAGTTGTAGCTGACTGAGGTTGGAGCCTCCTGTAGGTTGGTGCCTGTAGAAAATTGAAGGGAGTTGGAGCTTCCTTGCAAGTTGTAGCTTTCAAAATTGAGGTTGGAGCCTCCTGTAGGTTGGTGCCTGCAGAAAAATAGTGGTGAGAGGGAGTTTGAGCTTGCCTTTGCATCACAACAATATTAAAATGTGGTTTTCTCCCTTTATGGGTTTCCATTTATATCTGTTGTTTCTATTTGTGTTGTCTGTGTACTGAGATGATTTACCAAATCTGCTTAATGTTTGCTGCTCTCATAATAAGTTTGATGTCACATTAATTTAATACTTGCTGCAACATATTAAGAATGTACTTGTACTAAGGTTGATTATAAAAGTAAGCTGTAAATAAGCTGATGAAAAATTAAAAAGCTCATGTATGTGTTAAACTGATTCACCCCCCCCTCTTAGTTTAACTAAGAATTCAACATCTTCTTGTCTAGATATGGCTTCCTGGCAAAGGGACAGAAGTTGTTTCTGCTTTGTCTTTTCCTTCCTAAAGGTGGCTTTCCATTTATTCTATTTTCTGTATAGAAGAAAATACAATATTTAATCAATTTGCAATGATCACTAATCTCCTTAATTCTACTATAATTCTTTGATATATTACCATTTTAGAATATAAAGGAGTTATGATTAAAGAAAAAGATAAAGAAATAAATGGAAAATTCATACCTTTTCCATTGCTCAACACATCCCCCTACTTACCCTTTTTCATGCCCTCATGAAAACCATGTAATTTACATGAAAAGTAGTTAGAGAATAGGCTAGAGAGGGATTTTCGTGAAGTGGTATAAAACCATGATTTGCAGCTAAAACTTCAAAAATACACCCTATCTGCCCTTCAGGGAATTCATATATGGCCTTATATCCTATTGCAGGATACCAGATAATAGGGCCTTGAAATCTACAACCTAGCCAATACGGGTCTTCCCACAAGATGAGGTTACTATAGGTAACCAGGTGATCAGTAGCTAACTTAAAATTTTTGTAACTAAATGGCTCTCTGTCCTGAATATTTCAATTGGAAATCTTCCATTAGATTTTAGCTGCTACTACGACCTGGTATTTGATGGATAGAAAATATTATACCCCTTGCTAAACAATTGCTTTGTGGATGGGTCCCAATGTCTAGATCACACCCTCCTTTTTCATTAAGCTTTTCTACTTAGCCCACAGTTGTAATGGCTGTCTTGGTTCACCCCTAACCCAAAGGTCTAACCCGTTTTCTTATCTCTGAAAAGTGTTATAGGCCTTGAGCCATTTTAACTGGTTAACAGCAAATGAAATGAATGCTTGATACTGGAGATCACCCACAAAAGGACTGGGATTCTTCTCCCTTTCCTCTTCCAATATAAAATTATGAAAATAAAATTCACAGAGTAACCGTTGAACATTTACTCCATAGAGTTTACAGCAGTTTATAAAATCATCAACAGTTTTCAATTCTATAGGCTTCCCTGCCTTAACAGCCTTAATTATTAACTGCAAATATCTTTCTAACAAAAACAAAGCATAATTTTTGGCAGGGGACCTACATGCTGGAATGTTTGTATATAGAGAACAGAGAGTATACATTTGACTCCTGACTGTTCTTAGTCTATTCCTTACCTTTTCAACTTGTTCTTCCGCCTTCTGACATTTATCAAAGGCTTTTGCCTCTGATGCATTGATGTCCCTTAATTGCTGTTGTAACTCTTGGTATTTCTTCTTAGGAACAGTCCCTTCTTCGAGCTTTTCTCTAGCCCGCTGAGCCTATGCCAGATCCTCTTGGATTTTTGCTACATAAGGGTCGTTGTCCATCAAAACACTTATGGGTTAAAGATCTACCTGGGTTTCCTTCTTACGATATCAAGTTCCTACAGTCTGTGTTTCCAGGGTTCTTTTAGATATTTCCCCCTTTTCACGACCCTTATCTTCTGTCTGAGTTGTTTTACTAATTTTAGCAAATTTTGCTATTCCTTCCGCAACATCTTAATTTCATTTGTCTTATTCTTCTTCTTCTTAGGAGGAACATCTGTTTCCTTTTCTGGACTTGGCTACTCAGCTAGGTTTTGTTCTTCAGGGACTGTGCCCTTGCCCTGGCTTGTTTCCATATTCTCTGTTTGGAACACTTCTTCAATGTTTGTGTTATCTTGACTAGGTTCCTTAGGTGAGGTAACCCTAGTTTGATCTGCCACTTCCTAAGGGGCTTCTTCTTCTACCTCTTCCTCATCATGCATTTCCTCAGATGTATCCTTGCTGTGGACAGAGTGTTCCTGTGATTTCTCTGTCTTAATATTGAGGTTGAGCGAACTTTGGGGTTGAATATACTCACTCATATTGGCCAAAATTTGGGCCAATTTGTCCTCCTGCAATGTCCTATGTGGTGGACTTGCGCTGGAGGTTACGGGAGGTTCTGCTTCCTCCCTTTCTTCTTCACTGGTGTGCTCAGTTTCTTCCTCTTCCTGGTTTTCTCCTGCTTCAGGTTGCGGGGGTTGCTCATCTCCAGAACTATGTAATTCTAAGGGTTGGTTGTTGCTACCATGGAGGCTTCCCAACATTCCCCTACTTCTTCTCAATCTAGAGGATTGTCTGCGTTTTAGAGGTCTAGTTGTTGTGCTAGTGGTTCTTTTTCGTTTTGGGGTAGGTAAGGCTATTCCCCCATCTATTAAAAATACCAATTCCTCCCAGCTAGTCTGCTGCTGAGAAAGACTATAACTAACTATTAATCGAATTAAACAATGGTGGCTTACTACCATTCCTGTATGATGGGATTTCCTTATGCTCCGAGCAGCGTCATGTAGTAAAAAATTTAAATATGCAGGCAAATTTACAACACATTTCTGTTTTAGTACTGCTAATAATTTGAGGTGGCGTGGTCTTACCACATCCTTTCTCCCATTGCATGTAATGTAGCTTTGCACTACTCTAGGTAGTTCTGCCCATGGTTCTCCTAGAGTTTCTGGCTGGACTCCTTTTCCTTTGACGTTCAGGTTTTGTCCTTCACCCCGAAAGATGGTTATGGCCTCTTGAAGTCTCAATTTTTTATGGGTCCATATGGGTCCAAATACTGGTAGTCCGGATACCTCAGCAATTACTGCATCCGTTACTGTTGTTCACCTTCCTCTTACTATGGAATGATCCTCCTGCAAATTCTGCAAAAATTCGATGGCCACAGTTTCATGGGGCTACTGTAGTCGTGTAAGGTAAGTAATCCATCCTGCTCTTACCAAGATTTCTCGTGCAGCGTCAGAAACTATTATTACTTGTGGTTCGCTGCGTACTGGTCGACCTCCCATTTTGTCTAAGCTTTGCACACTGTTAATTTTTCATAGCAATACACAGAAATGGCAATGGAACAACAACTCGTGCATATTATAAAATATCAATACCATTAAACTTGCTACTTCCAGGATCTGATGAAAATAAGGAATTGACACGTATGCAGGTGTATTTTGGAAGTCACTTGCGCCCCCCTGAAATATGATAGGTCATCCTCGACTGGGCAAATGGAGGAGAAACGTACTGGACGGAAATCGTACAGTATAGAAAGGCATACGTATCCATGACATGATAAAAAAACTATCGAATTACTGAAATCAAGGCTTATGATGAAAATCGTGAATAGATATGGAAATATTATGGAATGATGCGAAAATAGGGAAGAGGACAGCTGACGTAAGTAAAAATTCTTATGCGGTCATTATTCACTTGAACCATTATGATTGACTTTTAAACAATATTTCATGTGTAAGAGGTTCGGAAAAAAAAGGGGTTTAGGAGCATAATCTCATTTGAAATAAAGATAAAGATATAAGAAAAGGGTTTATAATTACTATTGATTTGTGAAAAATATGACTCCAATACCATCAGCAAAGCTCTGTTGCCCACAGGTGTTTATAACCTTGAAAAAGTTGATTTTTCACCTTTGGAACCATAGTCCTTTATATATGCCTAGGAAAGTGCTTTGTAATGTCAGGATGGAGGCCATTGTGCTGGATTGGTAACCAGATGAATCACAATTCCATTCACCAGGAAGGAGTGAAAGGTGGGCAGGCCGGCTCGTGATGAGACCTCATGTTCCAAAGACTTTTTATTTTTTTGATGTGCCCATTGGATCATATCCCTAGTGTGGTGGCCATAATGGAATGCCACTTCACTGCTTCCTTATGATCATGGTAGGCTAGCTCTTGATGATGCCCCCTATCCTCCATCTGACAAATCATAGAATTGTTAGTAATCATGTAGATTTTCTTTTTTCTTTTTTCCTTTTCTTTTATATAGCACTTTTCTATTTATATGTAGAGGATGGCTCAACACTCCTTAAGAGTAGGGATGGTGGAAGAATTCTGAACATCTCAATAGAGGAAAATATGCCCTTATTCTTATTCAATAATAAAAGTCAAAGAGAGTTATGAGGATTAGGGAAGCACCAACATGATAAAAATAATCAATCAAATTAGTTTTAGTTAAGATAAATACAACAAAGTGATATAGATAGTTGTGTCCTTTCCTTTTTTCTTATCAATACAAAGAAATTTCTTTAAAGATTAAAATTTTTCCTTGATTTGCTGATTTCAGTAACCTCTAATTTTTGTGTCCTTGCATAAATTTGTATCTTTGCCTTGAAAGGATCATGAAGAGTGAAACATTATTCAAAAAAATTCTCAAAATGTTGTTCCATAAGAGAAACAACAAAAAAAATGCACTCAAAAAGTGATGTTCCTTAGATGGAACAGTTGTTGTTCCTTAAGAGGAACAACAAAAAGAACATCTGCACTCAAAACTGTGATTCCTTTAAGAGGAACAACAAATAAAAGAAAAAGATACGCGTGAAACTATTGTTCCTTAAGAGGAACAACAACTATTCCTTAAGCGGAATAGCAGATAAAGCAAGCGCAAAATAAAATTTTGGTCCTTCGGCGAAACAACCTAAAAAAATTCCAAATTGAAACTACTGTTCCTTAAAAGGAACGACAGAAAGTGAAAAAAATGGCGAAAGGGTTGTTCCTTTTAAAAGGAACAGCAGAAACAATCAGGCGGAAGTGTTGTTCCTTTAAGAGGAATGGTTGATGTTCCTTAAGAGGAATAGAAAACAAATATAAGCACGCAAGATTGTTGTTCCTTAAGGGGAACGACTGCTATTCCTTAAGAGGAACAACACGGAAAAAAATCTGTACAGAAAAAAACAATTTACACAAGCGAAATTAAAGAGAAAAGCTTATGTACAAATTTTAGAAATAAAGGAATTTTTTAGTGAATTAATGCTGAGGAGGAGTTATCTTCCTCAAGAAGAATCTGCATAGTGGAATCTCCCCGTAATTGTTGGTAAAATAATTCCTGATTAAGTGGTTTGTGGTAAAGTCGTACTCGATGACCGTTTTATTTGAAAGAATGTCTAGATCCGTCAATGGTAGTTAATGTAATGGTGCCATTGTCATGAAATTTCTGTATCTCATAAGGTCCAAGCCATCGTGTCTGGAGTTTTCTAGGGAAATCCTGAAACCTGGAGTCATATAGGAGTGCCCAATCTCCTTCGTGGAAGATTTTCTTTTTAATAAGGACATCTTGCCATTTTTCTCTCTGTTGTTGAATTAATGCAGTGTTTTGAAGGGCTGAGAGCCTAATTTCATCTAACTTGTTGATTTGTTGTAACCTGCTAACCTAGTCCTCATTTAAATTCAAACCCACCTCTTGCGATGTTCTTAATGTTTGAATTTCAAATTCTATTGGAAAGATGGGTTCTTTTCCAAATACTAATTGATATGGTGAATACCCGGTGGTATTTCTCCATGTTGTTCGGTATGCCCACAAGGCTTCCCGCAATCTTGAAGCCCTGTCACGTCTGTGTGATGCAACTGTTTTTGTAAGTACTGCCTATATCACCTTATTCGTGCTCTCTACTTGGCCATTTGCCTGTGGGTGGTATGGAGTTGTAATTTTGTGCCGAATGTGGTAATTTTTTAATGTTGCAGCGATTTTATTACCTACAAATTGCGGTCCTCCATCTGTAATTATATCCCTTGGGAGGCCATATCGCACAAATATTTGGAAAAGGAAATGTGTTACAGAGTCCTCTATAGCTCTTGGAAGTGCCTCTGCTTCAACCCATTTGGTAACATACTCTGTTGCAACTAGTATGTACGTTTTCTGATTTGATGATAGGTTAATAGGACCAATAAAATCGAGTGCCCAGCGCTCAAATGGCTTGATTACTAATTGTGGATTCAAAGGCATTTCACAGGCTTGTACAAAATTTTTAGCATCTTTAAAAATTGTAGGCCAGTAATAGCTTGTTTGTAAAACCTTGTGACCAGTCCTGCGATCTATGAAATGTCCGCCACACGGACCATCGAGGCATGCTTTCAAAATGTCAAATATTTCATCTTCTCGAATGCATCTTCTGATGTGCATATCTGCTCCTATATGAAATAGGTAGCCCCCAATCCAAGAGAATCGGGTACTGCACTGCACTATTTTTTTTCGTTCATTGGGCATTTGATGCTTGGGTAATTTACCTACTGCTAAATAATTTGCAACATCAGCATACCATGGTGTTCTGAGAGTAACAACAAACAAATGTTCATCTAGAAACTGATCTTCGACTGCTGTTGTGTCCACTGGTTTTGGCATTCGTGATAGAAAATCAGCTACAGGATTCTCTTTTCCAGGTCGATCCTTTATTGTGATGTCAAATTCCTACAATATGATCAACCATCTTGTTACTCTACCATTTGTAATAGGTTTATTTGCTAAATATTTTATGGAAGAGTGATCTGTATATAAAACTACAGGATACCCAGTTATATAATGTCTAAATTTATTTACAACATGTATTACACTGAAAAATTCTTTTTTAGTTACGGTATCTTTTAATTCAGCAGGAGATAGATTCTTGCTAATATAATAAATTGCATATGGTTTTTTATCTTCTTCCTGCCGAAGGAGGCATCAGATGAAATTTGGAATGGAAAATCCCAATTTGGGCCCCTTAGCACCGGGGTTGTTGATACAAGATTTTTCAGATCCTCAAAAGCATGGTCACACTTATTTGTCCAAATAAAATCAACATTCCCTATTAGTGCGTATAGAGGTCCAGCTATTTGAGAAAAATGCTCTATGAATCTTCTATAATAACCAGAAAATCCCAAAAAACTACGTACCTCTGTTTGTGTGGTAGGAGTAGGTATTAACAAAATTATCTGAATTTTAGCTGGATCTACCTGTATTCCAGCTGCCGAGATATAATGACCAAAGATGAGTCGCTCGGTCATCATCATATGACACTTTTCATGGCTCAAGCAGAGCCTGGTGGCAATACACCTTTGCAACACCTTTTCCAATGTTTCTAACGCTGGCTCAAAATCATCTCCATAAGGTGTGAAATCATCCATATATACTTCGCGCCCTTCATTTATTAAATCTGAAAAGATGCTAAGGATGGCCCTCTAAAATGTGGCAGGGGCATTGCATAGGCCAAAGGGTAAAACTCTGTAAGCAAATGTTCCCCAAGGACAGGTAAAAGTAGTCTTGTCTTGGTCTTCAGGGGAAATCTGAATCTGATTGTATCCACTGGAGCCATCTAAGAAAGAAAAGAATTTCTTTCATGCTAATGTATCTAATACCTGATCAATGAAAGGAAGGGGAAAGTGGTCTTTCTGGGTTGCTTTGTTTAGTTCTCTGTAGTCTACACATATCCTCCACTTTCCATTCTTCTTTGGCACCACTACTAGTGGAGAGACCCACTTGCTATCAGATATTGGATAAATAAAGTTTACATCCAAAAGTTTTTGTAATTCAGCTTTCACAATATCCTTAAGATGAGGGTTTAATCTTCGTTGGGGTTGGCGAATGGGTCTAGCATATTTTTCTATATAAATGTGGTGCGTACATAATTGGGGATCAATTCCTTTCATGTCTGGGTAATCCCATGCAAAAGCTTCCTTATATTTTCTCAGTAGTTGGACCATCTTCTCTTCTTGTTCAACAGTCAGGTTTTTGTTAATGTTCAGAGTTTTTCCTAGCTCAATTTCTATAGTTTTGCTATTGTAAACAGAGGTGGTAGGTATTGATTGATCATGAGTGTCTTTCAGGGGATCTTCTTCTTCTTCATTATCAAATGATGCCTCAATCATGTGACATTGCAAATGGGATCTAGTTTTTGGTTGGTTAATGAAACTGTTAATGATGTCGCCCTCTGTTTGGTCTTTAAATTTGAGGGCATATTCTATGGTTAATGGTGATCTAATGTTTTCTGTGAGGTATGATATAGGTTGTTTCTTTGTTTTCATTAAGCTTGGATGGGCAGGAGGGTATAAGGCTAAATTCTTGACATTACTCCCTCTAGTTATAGTCATGCTGCCTTGTCGGTAGCCAATGTAAGCATCAGTAGTTGCTAGCCAAGGTCTACCTAAGATTAAAGGGTGTCCATCTAGCCTATTTTTGGGGTTAATAATCAGAAAGCCGGCAGGGTATTCCCAGGAGAATACAGATACCATTACATCATGTAGTGTGCCTTTTGGCCTGACTACCGATCAGTCAGCCATTTCCAATAAGGTTGTGGTTGTATCTAATGATGTAATGCCAAGTTTTTGACAAGTGGTGGTTGTTAGGATATTGATTGCAGCTCCTAAATCAACTAAGGCATTTGGAAAGGATTTTCCATTGATTTGCACCGTAACTATAGGATTTCCTGGGTCCTCATATTTTACAGGTGCTTGTCTTCCTGATAGTAAGTCAGATAGGGTGCCGACTACTTGGATGGTTGGATTAGTTGTTATTCTCCTCTTTAGCTTTCTTATACATAATTATTTGATGGTTTTTGCATAAATTGGAATATCTTGGGTAGCTTGGAGGAGTGGAATTTTTATACACAAATTTTTTAGTTCTCCCATAAGATCAAAATCAAGATGTTCTATTGGGCAAGGGATGATTAGTCATTCTGGGAATGGTGGAGAAGAGGCTGTTGCTTGCTCATGAGTTTGTTGTCTAACCACATTCTCTTTTTGTAACGTTTGTTCTAAAGGTAATGAATTTTCAACTTGAAAATTTTTGTCTCCCTCTGATTCTATCAAGTCTTTGATCTATTTGATCTATTTGAGAACCCATTTTGGTGCTGCAAGAACTGAGAATAAGTACAGGGGCATTGATTGCAAAACAACTTTGATAAGGATGAGACAGCTGGCCATGTTGAGGGATCGATAAGTCCAAGAGGAGAGATGGGCTTCGAGTTTTTTAATAAGCAATTGCCAAGATGCATGTTTAATAGCAGAGTCAATCAAAGGAGCTCCAAGGTACTTGGCTGGTAAAGAGGTAATGGAGAAGCCAAATATTCTGGCGATGTTGTTTTAAGTGATGACAGGAGTATTGAAGAAAAAAATCTGAGATTTAGTAGCATTAATAGAGGTGCCAGAGGCTTAAAAAAAGGTATCGAGAAGGGATTTGAATTAGAGAGCTTCTTGGACTAAAGGATGCCCGAATAAAATTTTTTCATCAACAAAATGTTGGTGGGTAGTTTCATGAGAGCCATGAACAGAGATGCCATGGAGTTTCTGAGGGTGAAGAGAATTTTGAATAAGGCGGCCGAGCCCTTCTACCATGAGAACAAAAAGGAAGGGTGAAAGGGGGTCTCCTTGGTGAATACCTCTAGAAGGGGAAAAGGGGCGAGAGGGTATTCCGTTGACAAGAATGGAGAATAAGGAGGAATAAATGATATTCATGACCCATCTGCTCCAGGTGGGATTGAAGCCAGAAGCTGTGAGCATCTGCTGAATATAATTCCAGCTTAACTTATCGAAAGATTTAGAAAGATTGATTTTTAGGAGCATACCTTCCTTTTTGTTGTGTTTTAGGGAATGAATGATTTCATGCGTGAGAATTATTCCATCTAAAATATGACGACCTTCCACGTAACCTGTTTGTTCAGGCGAAATGAGCAGTGGCAGTAGGTTCTTGAGCCTTTGGCAATTACCTTTGAGATCACTTTGTAAATGACGTTGCAGAGAGAAATGGGCCTAAACTTGTCTGGAGCATTGGGATGATCCTCTTTAGGAATGAGAGATATGAAAGTGGAATTGAGGGACAGGAGCAACCAATGCAAAGTCTGAGATTCCTCTACTGTTAGAAAATTAAATATTACATAGCAATGAAACACATAAAAATATGTGAAAAACACAATCACGCAAAACACATAAAACCAAAGAGACACAAATATACGTGGTTCACCCAATTTGGGCTACGTCCACATCGAACAACCAGTCCTTCCTTTCTGTTATCTAGCAAAATGAAGAGACACAAACTACAACAGATCTGTTGTAATATCCTCTGTTCTCTCTCATAGTCTCCCTATATGTTTCTCGCTCCGAGAATACACATACAATACACAGCCGCAATACAATACCCTCATAAAAGCGAGGAGTTTCCTTCTAGGGAAAAAAACCCTAAACTAAACATAACTTCTACCGTCAGATCATCCGCCTAATGAATGACCCAGATTGACTAGAAATTAATATACTTTTACAAGGCAAATTTACATCTGTTTTTAGCTTAGAGTGCACTTCCCCTGAAACCCCCTGCCAGGGGGGGGCTCCATAAAGTTGTAGCCGCCCCCCCTAGATCCCCCAGGCAGTGTTTAATTTTGGGTGGTGTTGGTATCCCATTAAGGTACAATGGTCCAACGCTATGATACAAAATAAATAAGATAATCAGGCTCCACACCCAACAATCTCCCAACTGGAGACTGATTGTAGCAACTCCATCGCTGCCTCCTTTGCTAGACAATGACTCCAATTTGGACCTGGTTGTTTCTCATCTTCATCGTCATTCTTGAAGACTAATTGAAATTGAGCATATTCTCAGTTTCTCCCTGGTTACAACTTTTGTTAGCATATTTGCAGGATTTTGGCTAGTGTGTATCTTTTCCAGCTTCAACTATCCATCTTCCAATACTGACCGTATGAAATGGTACTTGAGTTTTATGTGTTTAGTCCTGGAATGAAATTCTGAGCTCTTTTTAAGATGAATGGCACTTTGGCTATCACTGTATAATGTGCCCATATCATGCTTCTTACCCAATTCATCCATAAACCTTTGTAACCAAATCATTTCTTTACTAGCCTCTGTAGCAGCAACATACTCTACTTCCGTTGTTGAAAGTGCAACAACACTTTGGATTTTTGAAACCCCACTGACAGTTGTTCCACCTACAGTAAATACATACCCTATAGTGCTCCTCCTGCTATCTCTGTCACCTACCATATCTACATCAACATATCCCTGTAGAGCAATATTTGAACCACCAAAGCATAATTCTTGATTTTTGGTTCCTCTCAAATATCTGAGAATCCATTTCACTGTCATCTAATGTTCTTTTCCTGGATTGTTCATGTACCTTCTTACAACTCCCACTGCATGTGCAATATCAGGCTTTGTGCATATTGTTAGCCACCTATAAATTTTTAACAAGCAAACAGGTGGCTAAATATGTCCTAAGTCTTAAAGAGAAACATTTCCCTTGAAAATATTTCATCCTTGAAGCCTCCATGTGTCTTTTTCCCTTTGAAAAAATCTTCACTACTATTTCCATTGAAAAGCCTCACTGTTTGTGAAAGAAACTGTTGTAAAAAAGGCTCCCATTTCCTCCATTTCATCCCCTCAAAATCCCCATTTTTCATCCCTTTTCCCCTCACTAAATTTCCTCCAAAATTCCTTCATGAGCCTTCCATCTTGTCCTAATACCCTCTTAAACCTCATAATACTTTTTATCTGGTTTAATAATGCCTTCTTTCATTTACTGGAACTCCTTTCCAAGCCTTAAAAACCCTGTTTTTAAGCCCAAAAATCACCTTTTTACATTATATAGGACATAAGCCCCCGAGGGCTTATTTCCTTAGCTCTCCACCTCATGTAACCCGGTGTCAGAACCAGGTGCTAGCCCTCAGGTGCTAATCGCAATCTGAACTTTCAATTGGCGCCTTTTCCTTTGTTCCTCCGAAAATCTCCAATGCGATTATTTTTCCTCTTCTCGACCTTCGCTACAATCAACACCATTGATCTACATAGATCGACGGCTATCGCGCTTTATTCATCTTCACCCATAACCCATTTCCATTACCCCTACGCTTGAATATTTACCGTCGATCTTTCTGAAGATCCAACGGCCCTCGCATAATCGCACAATCGCAAAAGCTTGATCTATCGCTTTCGACCTTCGCTGATTTGCGATCCCCAATTAAACCTTAACCGTAGATCTTTCCAGATTCGACAGCCAGTGCTAAATCGCATCGCGCCCATCCACCGTGTTTCCCTCCACCTATGCGATCCTCCAATCCAATCCTGAACATCCATCCCTATAGATCCGACGGCTGAGATCTAATCGACCTCCGCTCATAATTCTCCATCGTTACCCCACCGATTTAGTTTCCACCGTCGATCTTGTTCCAGATCGGACAGCTGGCGCTGAAACGCGCATCGCAAAATCTTAAGTGCCATCCCTTTGCCTCCTCCGATTTGTGATCCCTGATCAAATCTCGACCATTCATTTTTACAAATCCGACGGCTAGGATCTAATCGCATCGCACTTTTTCTGTTTGTCCACCAAGGGCCGAATCATTTCTCTGACGCAATCTTAGTTGTTAAATATTTTAATCCAACGGTCCTGATGTGTGTTCATCTCCGCTCATTTCCCATTCAACTGTTTCCCGTCAAACAATCCTAGCCATTGATTACTCTAATCTGAAAGCTCTGATCTAACCTCTTGTTACACAACAATTTGTCACCGTCCCTACCATTCCCCGTCCTGCACATTGGAGGACTCATTTTGTGACCTGTGAGCAATGTCATGCCTTGAAACCATTTTCATTGCATTCCTCTGAACATGAGTATCAATTGCCCTGAAGACATCTGCTTGCAAAAAACCATAAAAATACCCTTTTTGGCATTGGCGCGGGCAGCCAATTCATCACTCGCGCCAATGGGGAAAATACTATAAAAGGGCCACGCCAACTAGTGCTCTGTCTCAGAGTCGCAGTCATGCCAGCCAATTAAAGCAGTGTTTTTTAAAAATAAATGGCGGAAGTTTCGTCCCAACAGATTCACAAACTGGTACCTATCTTGAGTTGGGTGGTTTGGCTCCGGGAAATCCATGAAAGGGAAGTAGTTTGCCACCTCTCATGGAAGCTTCCTTGTTGATAGGGCCAATCCCATAATTACAAGGATCCCAACTCCCCTTCCTCCATCTATAAAAGCTTGCTCATTCTCCATTGCAAGCTAGTTCCCAAGTCTGAAGTATTGAATCTCCAAGAGCTATCATAGCCTTACGCTGCAAGAGCCCTTATTCTTCCCTTAAGGCCAAATCCAAGTAAGGAGACTATCATCGAGAGATTCCAAGAGAGGCTTGTCCCATCCTTGACAGGCTTTGTGAGACGTGTTCTACTGGCGACCCCTCCGAAGGAGACATCAGCGTCAAAACATTGGTTGTACTCTCCTTTGATTTGATTATTAATGAATGACTACTGGTTATGGTTCCACTCTAGTTGTTGTTTATGATGATGATGAGTTATGTCCTTTCTGACTGACATATAGTTGCGTATTCTGGATTTTATGCTTGTATTCGTTTCGTTTCTTCCGTGTGCAGGTATCCATTCACGGAGATCATGAGGATCGTGACTTGCTGGGGCTAAGGAACGGGAGCACCACCTCTTGTGCGAATCATAGCGTTGGATTCCAGGTAGGCTTACATCGCTGGTCTATTTATACGTAATTAGGAACTTGCACTGTAGCATTTGATGATTGTTTCTAGACCTGGTCTATGCCTAGACTAGGCGATCCCTACTAGCCCAGACCGGGTCTAGCAACAATCATCAAATGCTACAGCGCAAGTTCCTAATTACGTATAAATAGACCAGCGATGTAAGCCTACCTGGAATCCAACGCTATGATTCGCACAAGAGGTGGTGCTCCCGTTCCTTAGCCCCAGCAAGTCACGATCCTCATGATCTCCGTGAATGGATACCTGCACACGGAAGAAACGAAACGAATACAAGCATAAAATCCAGAATACGCAACTATATGTCAGTCAGAAAGGACATAACTCATCATCATCATAAACAACAACTAGAGTGGAACCATAACCAGTAGTCATTCATTAATAATAAAATCAAAGGAGAGTACAACCAATGTTCTGACGCTGATGTCTCCTTCGGAGGGGTCGCTAGTAGAACACGTCTCACAAAGCCTGTCAAGGATGGGACAAGCCTCTCTTGGAATCTCACGACGATAGTGTCCTTACTTGGATTTGGCCTTAAGGGAAGAATAAGGGCTCTTGCAGCGTAAGGCTATGATAGCTCTTGGAGATTCAATACTTCAGACTTGGGCACTAGCTTGCAATGGAGAATGAGCAAGCTTTTATAGATGGAGGA
This sequence comes from Pinus albicaulis, assembly GCA_034641835.2. NCBI lineage: Eukaryota > Viridiplantae > Streptophyta > Pinopsida > Pinales > Pinaceae > Pinus > Pinus albicaulis. The sequence goes on from CM076577.1 coordinate 1,436,710,377, forward strand.
AGGGGAGTTGGGATCCCTATAATTGTGGGATTGGCCCTATCAACAAGGAAGCTTCCATGAGAAGTGGCAAACTACTTCCCTTTCATGGATTTCCTGGAGCCAAACCACCCAACTCAAGATAGGTACCAGTTTGTGAATCTGTTGGGACGAAACTTCTGCCATTTATTTTTAAAAAACACTGCTTTAATTGGCTGGCGCGACTGCGACTCTGAGACAGGGCGCCAGTTGGTGCGGCCCTTTTATAGTATTTTCCCCATTGGCGCGAGTGATGAACTAGCTGCCCGCGCCAATGCCAAAAGGGGTATTTTTATGGCTTTTTGCAAGGAGATGTCTTCAGGTCAATTGATACTCACATTCAGAGGAATGCAATGAAAATGGTTTCAAGGCATGACATTGCTCACAGGTCACAAAATGAGTCCTCCAATATGCGGGATGGGGAATGGTAGGGACGGTGACAAATTGCTGTGTAACAGATGCCCCCTAAAGCATGAGGCCCGAGAGACAGAGAGGGGTGAAGTGCTTTACAAGAACGTGTCCAACTAAAACTCTGCCATCGGAAAACTTGCATGGAGAAATACAACTGATATCTCAAGTACATGATACATATGTGAGGTATGGGCGCAGCCATCCATAATAGAGTATACAACAATGCGGATCTAAGGCATGGACGTAGCCATCCAGTGAGGATCGATAAATAGACTCAGGTATGGTCTTAGCCATCCAGTGAATGAGTCATGTAAATAATCATAATAATCCACAAAATTGCAACCTGGATTACAACAAACACAATCCAGGGTCTTGCACTCCATCTCGACCTGAACAGAGTACAAGTTCAAGCACGTGAATATATGAGTTGAATTCGAACGTGCAAGAACATCGTCTACCAGCCAATGATGAAAGATGTTAACAGACGTGAGAGGTACCACCAATAATGACAATGGTCCTCAAGGTACTACAGGTACAATCCACGACATGTGAATAAATGAGCTGACGTCGAACACCCGTAGAATCACTCGATCGGAGGCCAATGATGAAAACCTCTCGTCGAATGCAAAGAACCTGCCATTGAGGCATGCAGGCTCCAAGGTACCAGAAGAGAGTCTCTAGGCCAGCTTCCCGGATAATGAGCTGAAGTTGACGGGAAGTGACCTTGATCGAAGGTGGGCCATAGTGTTTCCCACATCATCGACACGAGACAGAGGAACATAATGTTTTTTGTGAATCAAGATCAGATGAGAATCAGAGGGAGGTTGATATTCTGCAGAGGTCAACTTCTCTTGAACATATCGGCGGCACGATAGTGGATTTGGCAGCATTTTACATCAACGAATCCGAGGTCATGATGACGAGGCAAAGAGGCTGATGAGAGGTCAAAAGGATTACCCAAACCCACGGAGGCAAGTGAAAAACGAGATGAGATGTCCCCAACCCGACACGAATGCAGACAAGTGCCATGTTCAAGAGCGACATACTTTTTTGGTCAATTTAGTGTGTCCTAAATTTCTACATTAATTTGTCA